>VYXC01009542.1:84643-146392 GCA_013397175.1 Platysteira castanea
CAGGATGCTGTCACGCCGGGGGCGGGCCGGCCCGGGATGACTCAGCCTCCGGGAGCTGCCCCGGCCGTGGCTACCGAGCGCTGGCGGGGCCGTGAGTCCCGGTCAGTCCCGGGGAGTGTCGGGGACGCGCATAAGAAGCGCAGCGGGCGCGGGTGCGGGCGCGGCGACGGCGGGGACCGGTAAGGGAGGGGATGCTGTGGGGCGGGGGGAATGGGGCAGCCCCTTCCCCGGCTCCGTGGGGGCCACGGAATACCCGCGGGGGCAACAGCAGCAGCGTCTCCCGCTTTTTCCAGTGGCGTTTTGGGGGATTTTTGTCCGCGGCTTGTGCGGGAAGGGAATGCCAAATGCGGGGCGAGGGAGGGGGGTGCGCTGCGGCGCAGGGGTGCGGGTTGTTGCAGGGAAAATGAACCCTCAAAAGCCATCAAACCTTCAGGAAGGGTCACGGGAGGAGCGAGGAAACCTTGTTTTTGTGATAGAGACAGGAAAAACGCCGCAGCCCTGCTCGTCAGCTGACGCCGAGGTCGGTTTGGCACGCTGGGAACATCCCGTGATGCACAGCCCAGCCTGGTTTGGACCAGGACCAGGACCATGGCTTGGGAATGGCGCTGGAGGAGCTGCCCTGCACCCCTCTGGCCTGGAATGAGTCTCTCACCCCCGTACCCCGCTCTCAGGGATGCTCTGCGGGCGTGATGCAGCAAAGATCGCTTCCTTCTGGCATTTCCCTCTGGGCTGCAGATGAAGGGAGGGGATTGTCTGGGGGCTTGTGCAAGAGCCTGGTTCATGGATTGGTCTGTAAGAAAAAGAGGAAAAAAAAATCAGTGCAGCTTCAGTGGGGAGGAATCTCGTGCTTTCTGTGCAGGGAAGCTGCAGAGGTGAGTGCTGCAGCTTGTCTTAGGAGGGAGTTATTTTGTCAGATACAGAGCAGCCAGGTCTGGTGGGGTTGGAATTAGATGATCTTTAGGATCCCTTCCAACCCAGACCTTTCTAGGATTCTGTTATCTGGCTGTGCCAGTGATCTGGCTTTGCTAGAAGGGAATAAGTGTGGGGAGGAGCGCCTCATGTTGCTTTCTTCTTGAAGAAGAAATAATTCAGGCTATAATAATGCAGTGAGAGCTATAATGAAGTCACCAGACCACGGGGTTTGGTGCCGCCAAGCTCACCTGGCGACACAGCAGGCTGAGCTGGATCGGGAGCTGGAGCTGAACATTTACGGCTTTGCTTTGTTGTGGCTTTGCTTTGTTGTGGCTCGGAGTCACAAGCCCTGGCAAAGAGAACAAAGGACAAAGCTCGGCCCAGGCGAAGGGCTGGTGCTGAGCAGGACACATGGCTTGGGCTGTGCTGAGCACCCCTGGCTCTGCAGGAGTTGGGGGTGTTGTAGAGGGGAGGGTGGGACAGCTTTTATCTTCCTCAGAGCCCTGGAGAAGGTGTGGATGCCTCTGTCTGTGCCTGCAGGGGTCGGCCCAGACAGTGCAGGAGCTGGGAGATGCTTCAGGGCTGTGACTTACCTGTGGTCTGACTTGCCTCGGCTGTGTTTCTTTAGCTGGGCTCCGAATAGCCGGTTTGGGGGTTGGGTTGTTGTGTTGGGTTTTTTTTTTTCTTTAAATAAATTTAAATGGGACTTCTGGGCTTTGATTGTGAGGAAGGATACCTTTGTGGTGCAAAGGTGAAGGGATGTGCTGCTGTGGGCACTGCCTTGGCTGCTGGGAGGGCGATGTGGGATCCTGCTGATGTCTCAAATGACAAGGTTCAACTATCAGGAGCTGTGTCCGTGAGAAAACAGGCAGGGAGCTGCCCCTGGCTCCCAGATCTGGTCAGGAGTGATGGAGACGGCCCTTGGGTGGTGTCTCCTCCTTCCCTCCTCCTCTGCGACAGCACAGAGGGCCGTGGGTGGATGCTGCAGCACCAGCACAGCCACAGCCCTTCGGCTGCTCTCCTCCCTCGCAGGCTGCAGCTGCTCTGAGCAGCTCCTGCAGAGCCTTCGGCCTCGCTGCCTCCTCCTCGAGAGGGGCTGCACTCCGCTGGCCCAAATTTCCTCTTTCTAAGCACCCAGCTGGCTGAATCGTGAGTGTCCTGTCCCACCCAGGGTCAGGTGTGCTGGTGGGTGTTTATTTCCTGCTCATCCTTCAAAAAATGGCATTAGCAGATGCTTTAGATCCCAAAGTATTCTGTGCTCTCAGTCCAGGGGAAAGTGGAGCGACCTGAAAGGCTCTTTGCAAGCCCCAAACTTCCTCCTGCCACCTGGGGTGAAGCTGCCGTGTCCTGGGAAGCCCGACAGCCTTGTTTCTGATGGGCTGTGGTGGGATGAGAGCTGTGGATCAGCCTTAGCCAGGGTTATCCTGAAGCTGAGGCACCTCTGGGGACAGAGGGGATCTGCTGGGGTTCCTGGAGAAACTCCTCTGACCTGTTTGCTGTGCACCACGGGGCCGCAGATGCTGGGGTGCAGCAGCTGTGATGCAATTTTGGTTTTGGGGCTGCTGCTCCGGCGTTTGAACGGCCGTAAGGTTTTAGGTGGGGAGGAGGGGTGTGAGGAGGAGATAGCGGTGCTGGGGGAAGCAGCAGTGTGATAACGCTGCCAGGGGAAGCTCTTGCTGCCTGGATCAGCTGGGGCAGGGGGCTGAGGGAGGAAACCAGCAGCTTTTTCTCGCTGTAGGGTCTCGGGGGTTGTTGTGGTTGGGCTGCACGTGACCCACGGCCGGTGGGAATCCGTCCTGCCAGTCCCGTGCCTGCCTGTCCTATTTATAGACCTGCTGTACACAGGATAAAGCCAGGGAGAAGGAGGGGTTAGGGAGGAAGAAATCCCACGGGATCGAGGATTTCCCCTTCCTTTTCCAGACAGATCTTGGGATACATGGTGCCAGCTGAGCTGCCCACCACCCTAAACTTCACAGCCATAGGAGACCTCGTAGAGTAATAGAAAGGTTTGGGTTGGAAGGGGTGTTTAAAGGACATTTAATTCCAACCCCTCTGCCATGGGCAGGGACAACTTTGTATATTTTAACCATGTATCAGGTTGCTCAGAGCCCAGTCCAACCTGACATTGAATGTTTTTTGGGATGGGGCATCCCCTATCTCTTGGGGCAACCTGTTCAAGTGCCTCGCCACCCTCACAGCCAGGAATTCCTTCCCAGTATCCCATCCATCCCTGCCCTCTGGCAGTGGGAAGCCATTCCCTGTGTCCTGTCCCTCCATCCCTTGTCCCAAGTCCCTCTCCAGCTCTCCTGGAGCCTCTTTAGGCCCTGGCAGGGGTTTGAGGTCTGCCTGGAGCCTTCTCTTTGCCAGGCTGGGCACCCCCATCTCTCTCATGGCCCATAGGGGGGCTCCATGCCCACGGGACACTTGGCAAGAGGGGTTTATTTTTGCCTAAAGAGCCGCCTGGCTCCCAGCTATTTGCTTTGCTGGGTTTGCTGGCCCTGGGCCATGTCCGTGGTGCAGAGGCAAAGCAGCAGAGCTGAAACTCTGCCTGTTGGAGGGGAAACTGCTGGGATCTGTTTTCAGTTTGGTTTCGGGTTGCCTGGAGAGTGTGGGTCGGTGACCCGAGGCCAGGAGATGTCCCGTGCCTGTCCCTCAGAAGCTGGGTGCGAGCAGCACATCGATGCCTGGCAGGGTGGTTTTCAGCCTGTCAGCAGATTTACAAACATCCTGCTGAAAAAAAAAGGTGTAATCATGTGACTTCTGGCCTCAAAAACCCCTCCTGCCCGTGCTATGGGAATTAGCGAGTTGAGGGCAGGAAGTACAGAGGGTTTTGTGGTTTGATATTTGGGTATATGTGTAAATATATATATATTTTTTTTAAGGTTTTTCATTAAAAAGGTGCTTCAGCTTGGGCTGGTTACCTGCAGACTTCCTGTGGCCATGTTGAAGGGGCACAAGGCAAAAAGCACAGTTGTATTAGAAGTGTGTATTTATTTTCCTGGGTGTAACCTCCTTCCTGCTGTGTAAGCAGGGGAGCACTGCCAGCGAGTCCCTTGCCTGCAGAAACCTCTAAGCAAAGAAAATATTCATGAAACGCCTGCAAATATGCATAAAACCCCTTCAGAGAGGTGAGATTTAGGGAGGACCCATGTGCTGCCGAAACTCAGCTGTATTTTTGGGCTGAGCGTCCTGCTGAAAGCACAAAGAAGGGGGAACAAATAGATAAATGGTGGGAAGGAGGAGTGGGGAGGGAGGAAAAAAAAGCCCTTTTATACAGTGATCTGCAGCCGCCTGGGCTCGCTGCTGGCAGAAAGTAGGCCACTCCTGCTGGGTTTTCTACTCTGGAAAGGCTAAACTTGGCTGGGAGTGGGTGGAAGCAGCCGGCAGGGAGGTGTGTGTGTGTCCATCCCCATCCCCTGCTCGCCCAGCTCTGCTGCTGCGGGGCTGCCGAGCTGCGTGTCCGGTTAAAGCCGGGCTTGCCAAGGTGATTACACGTTCAGCTCGCTGAGATGAGCAGGAATTAAAGCCTGGATATCTCTGCTGTGGAGGATCCGAGGTCTTGGGGTGCTCGTCGGGGTGGATGTGGGGCTGGTGGGAGGGAGCTGGGAGGGTTTGGAGGAAGAGGAGGAGGAGGGTGCCCTGATGTGTTTGCAGAGATAAAGGAGCTCGTGGCCTCATGACGTGTCTGAGTCAGGCGTGGGGACCAGGAACAAGTGGCTGCTGGCGCTGGGGGTTAGTTTGGAGTTGGGCAATTCAGTGTGAATTAGGTTAAAGGGGAGCAGGGAAACGGAGGCCTGGAATGTCTGTGGGCTGGGTGGTGCTTGTGCTCCTGCACGGGAGGCTCTGGGCCGTTCTTTCCTGCTCCTAGATTTCCCCTGCGTCTCTGATCCCCAAATTGGGGCTTTCCTCATGCCCTGCACCTCCCTGGGGAAAAGCCCCAGTGGGAGGGGAGCAGGGGACAGCAGCCACAGACAGCTCTGGTGCATGCTGACCCCCCTGTGCATGGGCAGGGGGTCACACCTGGGGCTGTGACCCCAATCTGGGTCCCCAGGGCAACGGGCTGGCCAAAATGAGGCTGTAAAGTCCAAAAATGCAATTTGGAGTCATATCTTTAAAGGCAAGAGCAGGGCCAGGGCCTGTCAAGTCCCATGCCTGAAGTTTGCTGTGGAGGCGGGATGTGACTTATTCCTTCTCCTGGGCCTTATTCTCCACTTTTGTGGAAATAAACACAGGTTTTAATACCCTCCAAATCCCTTTGATCTGCTTCAAAAGGTATTTTCCTGCTGCTGCTAATCCTGTAGTGGTCAGCAAACAAAGTTGCCTTGTCTGATTTCTCCTGAGCTGCAGGAGGGAGGTTGTTCCTCTGTTCCTGTGTCTCTCCTGACCTTTGGGGCAGTGCGGGATCTGGAGGGATCTGGTGCAGCCACACGTTTTATCCTCCCACGTGTTGCTGCAGCTGAGCCCAGTTTGGGGATGTTTCCAACGATGCTCCACTCTGGCTGCAGGTGGAGTGTCCCGTTCAGTAGCCAAGATGTGGCCGTCCGTGTCCCTGCTGTGTGTCCTGGTGGCTTTCGCCAACGCTCGCAGCGTTCCCTACTTCCCTCCTCTCTCCGATGACCTCGTCAACCACATAAACAAGCTCAACACCACCTGGAAGGTGAGTACTGGGCTGATTTGGGGGTTTTTTGGATGCACTGCTGACAGTCTCTGTGTGGGATTTAGTGGCCGAGCTTTGGGAGTGTCACCATGGCGGTGACATCAATCCAGCCTTGGTCCCAGCTGACTTTGCCAGTGAGGTGATGCTGTCAGGGGTTCCTGCAGTGGCAGGGACTGTGGAGCTCCTCTTTGGAGCACAGCAGGATGGATTTGTGGAGTAGGAGCAATGTAAGAGGAGGAAACTCTGCAGGAAACAAGCAGCGAGTGTCCAGTTATTGGTGACCTGACCCTCCTTGGCCAGTTTTCTGTGTCCAGAGCCTTGAGCTGGACCTTACTGGTCCTGATGGGCTGAGCCCGGGCTGTGTTCTGTGTCTGTAGGTAGTTGGGTTTTGGCCCCTGGGCTTTGCAGCAATCCCAGACTCTGGCTGGGATTCAGGGAGCTCTGGAGCCCCGGGCTGTGGTCCCAGCGATGCTCCTGGTGGCTCTGGAGAGTCGTGTCCCAATTCTGTGTGTCTCTTCCCAGGCAGGGCACAACTTCCACAATGCTGACATGAGCTACGTGAAGAAGCTCTGCGGCACCTTCCTGGGTGGGCCCAAGCTCCCCGAGAGGTGAGTGCAGGGAGGAGAAGGTGAAGCTCCAGTAAAGGCTTGTGTGGCTCCTCCATGAGCATCTGGAGTGGGTGAGGGGCTCTCCTGGCAGGCTGTGGGCTGCAGGGTGGACGTTGGTGCAGCTCGGTGGACATTGTTCGTGGAATTAAGCACAGAGCACACGTGAGGGGGAAAATCCATCCCGTGTCCTGCCAGATACTTGAGCAGTTGTGCAATTTGTTATCCTTGAAAATAAACCCACCAGAGGAGCTGCTGACCTGCTCTGAGGACAACACAAGTATTTATGCTCCTTCAGTAAGCAAACAACAGCCCTTGTCCTCCAGGTCACCTTCAGAGGAGGTTGGAGAGTGCAGCGCAGCCGTGGGTCGCTGCTGTTCCCGTGACAGGGTTTCTCTCTCCTCACAGGGTGGATTTTGCTGCCGACATGGAGCTCCCCGATAACTTCGACTCGCGGACGCAATGGCCCAACTGCCCCACCATCAGCGAGATAAGAGACCAGGGCTCCTGTGGCTCCTGCTGGGTAAGGACAGGGGCGGTTTAATGTTGTGTTGATAAAATTTGCTGGGCAAAACCCATGCCTTTGAATTTGCTGCTGAACCCCCTGCTACAGGCAGGGACACCATCCATGGTCCAGGTTGTTCCAAGCCCCATCCCACCAGGCCTTGGACACTTCCAGGGATCCAAGGGCAGCCACAGCTTCTCTGGGCACGCTGTGCCAGGGCCTCCCCACCCTCACAGCCAGGAATTCCTTCCCAATATCCCAACTAACCCTGCCCTCTGGCAGTGGGAAACCATTCCCTGTGTCCTGTCCCTCCATCCCTTATCCCCAGTCCCTCTCCAGCTCTCCTGGAGCCCCTTTATGCCCTGGAAGGGGCTCTGAGGTCTCCCTGGAGCCTTCTCTTCTCCAGGTGAACACCCCCAGCTCTCCCAGCCTGGCTCCAGAGCAGAGGGGCTCCAGCCCTGGGAGCAGCTTTGTTGCCCTTTGTGAGGGGTTTCTGTGGGATCCTGCAGTGTCTGAGCTCCTGGGTGGCTTGTCCCAGCCAGGCATGCCTGTTGCACCCATTTCCAGGAGGTTTCCTGGTTTCTCTGCCCTGGCCATCTCTAACGGGCATTTTGGGGTTGCCCTCAGGCGTTTGGTGCCGTGGAAGCCATTTCAGACCGGATCTGTGTCCACACCAACGCCAAGGTCAGCGTGGAGGTCTCAGCTGAGGACCTGCTGTCGTGCTGTGGCTTCGAGTGTGGCATGGGGTGAGCTGCTCCTGGTCCTTGTGCACTGGGAAGGTGGTTGGGAGGAGCAGGGACAGACCCTGGAGGTGCCGATTGCTTCAGCCCTGCCTTCGTTACCTCCCTAACGAGCAGGAAGCTCCTCCAGAGGTTTGCGCAGTGGATGAGGGAGTTAGGTGGGAACAGAAAGGTGATTCCAGGGACTGAAAGGGACACATCCTGCTCCCAGCATCGTGGATGGTGATGGCTGCAAGCACACAGTGATGCTCTCCTGCACAGAGCTGGCAGCTGCCAAAGCCGAAGGAAAGATCTTTTCCTAGTCCCAGATCCTTGGTTTTCAGGCACTGTGGCTTTTGCAGTTGCTGAGCACAGGGTGGGGAGTTGAGTCTCCAAGTCCTGTTGCTCCTGGCAGCAGAAGCTGATCAGGGACCTGGTAAGGAGGCACTTTGGGATTTGTAGCCATGAGTGCTCTTGGTTCTTTTCCTGAGGCCTTCGTGTCTCAAGGCAAATCCCAGGGAAGGCAGGAACAGTCTAAAAAAAGGTTTGACGTGCCCAAAGCTCCCCTTGAGCCATCCCAGGCTGGCTCTACTCCCCTGCCTCTCCCAGCATGGGATGGCTGGGGCTGGAGCTGGTGCCTCTCCCCCCAGGTGCAATGGTGGTTACCCCTCCGGCGCGTGGAGGTACTGGACAGAGAGGGGCCTCGTGTCCGGGGGTCTCTACGACTCCCACGTGGGTAAGTCCTGGCAGATACCCTTGGTAGAGCAAGGAGGAGCATCTCTGCTTGGTTAAGATTCATGGTTTTTGGGATGCTTCTTTCCTGGTCTGCATCCTTGTGGCTGCTCCCTCCTTCAACTCGAGCACCTCTGCAGTCCCAGCTGGCTGCTCCTGCCCCCATGGCTCCTTCTGGTCACTTCTTTGGGACAAGGGTCCCTCAGCAGCACCCAGGGGCAGGAGGCGCATCTGGGAAGGGAGCCAGGAGCCCTTAATGACCTCCCGAGGCTCCTGTTTCCATAGCAGGACTGAATCAGGCTGTGAATTTTGTGTTGTTGCTGGTTTGGAACCAGTTCAATACACTTTGGATGAAGTCAGGAGTCTGCCTGACAAGTTTTCCCTTCAGAAAATAACTTCCAGACTGGAACCCTCTCCCTCCTTCCTGGCATGACCATCAGTTGGTTCATGTTTCCACCTTCTCCATCACCTTTTGGAGAGGGAGGTGGTGGGAAGCAGGTCTGGGGTGAAACCCACCGCTGATGGAGGGACTGCCCATCTGGCAGGGGGAGACCTACTCCTGCCCCGCACTGATGTGTGGGGTTCCTGGGGCAGAAACGCCCTTTCTTGGGGCTTCTGGTGCCTTCTCCAGCGTGGCTGTTGGGGTCTTTGGGGACAGCCAGCTGATGTCACCTGTGTCCTGGACAGGCTGCCGGCCCTACTCCATCCCACCCTGCGAGCACCACGTCAACGGCACCCGGCCCCCCTGCACCGGGGAGGGAGGGGGCACCCCGAGGTGCAGCCGGCACTGCGAGCCTGGGTACTCGCCCTCGTACAAGGAGGACAAGCACTATGGTAAGGGAGCTGCTCCTCGCGGCAGCTGGGTGGGGTTGGCAGGAGTGGACCCATCCCTGGTGGTAATTTCCTGGGCCCTGTCCGTGGAGGCTCCGGGCTGGTGGTCCTGGAGCAAACCTGAGCGGGGCAGATGCACAGTGCGTGTTTGCTGAGACTCACCTGGGAAAGGGGGAACTGGTGGAACTGGTTTGAGTGCTCGTGGTGCACGTGGCTGGCTTGAAGAGTGTGGTGCTGAGCCCCATCTGGCGTCAAAGCTGCCTCCAAGTCTCCTCGGCAGCAGCCAGCCCTGTACATTTAGGATAATCCAGCTGTTTCTTGGAGATTTGTCTTCTTCTTGAGTTTTGGGATGTTTTAGAAAGGAGGATGTACAAGGAGAAAATGTCCCTTTGCACTTAAGATGTCTGGAATAGGTCTTTGGGTACAGAATAGGACTCAGATTAACGAATTCCCTGTGGAAGCGTGGTGGCTGGAGCCCACTTTTCCTGCCTGGCTGTGTCAGGAGCCTCTGGAGCAGCTGAGTTTGAATTTAACCTGAATTTAGGTGCAAGAGGCCTCTTGCAGGGTCACACAGAGCAGGCTTGGTCGAGCCATCCTGTGTGGCCTGACAGTGCCACCACTAATGGTGGGAATTCTTTTCCTTTAAGGCATCACATCCTACGGCGTCCCTCGCAGTGAGAAGGAAATCATGGCTGAGATCTACAAGAACGGCCCAGTGGAAGGAGCCTTCATTGTCTACGAGGATTTCCTGATGTACAAATCAGGTGAGCAGCAGCACTGGGGCTGTGGGGGGAGCACTGTTCCCTGCTTCATCCACAGGGTCCCTTTTTTTGTGGCCCTGGTCTGTCCCCAGTGTGGGAGGAGATCTCAAGCTCACCCTTGAGTATCTGGTGTGGCAAGGACGTGGGCAGATGCCATCTCCTGTATCCATGGGTTTACAGCAAGGGGGAAAGGTGCTTGGGACTGGATCAGGGAGGGAGCCCTAATGGGAACCACCCCAAATTCCAGCTGGCAACAACAGCTCAGAGTTCAGGACCTCAAATCTCTTGTTCTGAGCTGCCTTTGGGCTGTTTGGGGAATGTCTCTGGGTGTCCTGTGTGCTGAGCTGGTGCTGAGCATCAGTCACAGGATCATGGAATGGTTTGGGTGGGGAGATAATGAGTAAAAAACCATCTCATTCCAACCCCCTGCCATGGGCAGGGACACTTCCTGCTATCCCAGGTTAAGCCCCGTCCAGCCTGGCCTTGGACACTTCCAGGGATGGGGCAGCCACAGCTTCTCTGGGCACCCTGTGCCAGGGCCTCACCACCCTCACAGGGAAGAATTTCCTCCTAACACCCAATCTAAATCTCCGATCTTTTAGTTTAAAACCTTTCCCTCTTGTCCTATCACTGTCTCCCCATGTAGAACTCCTTCCTCCAGACTCTGCACTAAGTTTCAGTTTCACATTTAACCAAAAACCCTTCCTCGGCCGCTCTGGGGGTTGAGATATTGGCTGCCCCCCGCGCTGTGAGCGCTCTGTGGTGTGGGCAAGCGGTGCCTGTTGACATTTTGGGGTGTTTTTCCCTTGCAGGGGTCTACCAGCACGTGTCTGGGGAGCAGGTGGGAGGCCACGCCATCCGCATCCTGGGCTGGGGCGTGGAGAACGACACTCCCTACTGGCTGGTGGCCAACTCCTGGAACACCGACTGGGGGGAGAACGGTGAGAGCCGCCGGGAATCCCCGCCCCGTTCCCTTGGCAGGGCGATGGATGGAGAGGGTGACTTCTTCTATTGCTCTTGGTGTTCTCCCAGGCTTCTTCAAAATCCTGCGAGGAGAGGACCACTGTGGCATCGAGTCCGAGGTTGTGGCCGGCATCCCCAGGACGGAGCAGTACTGGAAGAGGATGTAACTGATCAAACCACAAATAATCCTGAGTCCCTGATGCTTTTAACTGATAGCGGGTTGGGTGCAGAGACCCCCCTTCTAAAAGAGACTCTAGTTCAGGTTACTTGATTAAAGCTTTTTATCTTTTCTTTTTTTTTTTTTTTTCATTTTTTGTTTGTGGGTTTTTGTTTTTGTTTTTTTTTTTAATTTTTGTGTTTGTTTTTTAAACTGTACGGTGGAGCTGGAGGTGGAACTGCTCTCTGCCAACCTCCTGCTCCTGGTGGGTCACAGCAGGACATTAGGGCATTCCCTGCTCAGAGGACTGCTGGAGAGCTCGCTGGCCTCTTGGAATTTGGTTAGCCTGGACCCCTTCCAGCCCAGTTTGCTGCTGGGAGCAGTAGCAAACTGGAAGCAGTAGCTTTGTGCTGGGATTAGGGACTTGGTGGGGCAGCAGAGGTGGATGCTGCTGGAAAGCCATGGCCAGGGGGGACTGTGCACCCCCAGATGGGTTGATCTGACTGTTAGCACCTGAAACAAGCAGGGAAGGATTTCCTGTGAGTGTGTGCCTTGAGCTGGCTAAATTTAGACCTATTAATGACAAAATACTGCTGAACTTGATGTGGGGGTGGCTCTGGCCAGGGCTGCCTGCCCCAAGTCCCTCGTGCATTGCCTGCCCTGCTCCATCCTTCTGGCTTTTCAAACCACTTCTTCCTCAACCGTTCACTGGCTTTTTTATCTGCTGTACTCTGGGGTTTTTGATGCTGGGGAAGGGCCTGGCTGGAGCTCCGTAAGCCTTTGATCAAATATCCTGCAAGCAGCTGGGAGGGAGCTGGGAGGAGCAAAGCCCTTCTCCTCCATGGCTGAGCAGCTTGATGTGTGCAGGTCGCGCCTGGGCAAGGGTGCAGCACCCAAATTTGGGGTGCTTTGGGGCTGCAGGTGCTGACTGCTGAGCTGAGGGATGGTTCCCGAGTCTGCTGCAGGGAGCTCAAACAGATGCTTGGAGGTGTCTCACTAACTTGGACACAATTAACTCTTTTTTCCTTGAGCCACAGGTGTTAAGGAAGGTAAAAAACCTTATTTTTGTTACTGGGGGGAGGTATAAGAGGTTGTGTACAGGAGGAATCATGCGATTTGCCAACACTAATATAGCAAAGAGCTTTTCTTTTTTTTTAATTTTAAAGCACAAAATATATTACTGAGCTGAGGCTACGGGTCTGAAACGTGTGAAGCAGGCTCTCCATGCACTGTAAAATAGCCCCTTACCTCTGCTTGCTCAGACACCAGTGAGGCAGAGCTGTGCTGTATTTGGCTGGAACACCTGTGCCAATAAATGATTTCTCCAGTGTCTCGGCTCCTGGCCCGTGGTTGCTTCTGCCTGACTTCACCACCTCAGATGGGTGTGTGGTGTGGAAGCCAGGTGAGACCCTTCTGTCTTCAGACGATGGTTTGGGTGGGAAGGGACCTTAAAGCCTATCCAGTTCCAGCCCCTGCCATGGGCAGGGACACCTTCCACTAGCCCACATTGCTCCAAGCCCCAGCCAACCTGGCCTTGGACACTTCCAGGGATCCAGGGGCAGCCACAGCTTCTCTGGGCACCCTGTGCCAGGGCTTAACAGCCAGGAATTCCTTCCCAATATCCCATCTAACACTGCCCTCTGGCAGTGGAAAGCCATTCCCTGTGTCTTGCCTCTCCATCCCTTGTCCCAAGTCCCTCTCCAGCGCTCCTGGAGCCCCTTTAGGCCCTGGCAGGGGCTCTGAGGTCTCCCTGGAGCCTTCTCTTCTCCAGGTGAACACCCCCAGCTGTCCCAGCCTGGCTCCAGAGCAGAGGGGCTCCAGCCCTCGGAGCAGCTCCAGGGCCTCCTCTGGACTCTCTCCAGCAGCTCCACGTCCTTTGGCTGTTGGCCCCAGGGCTGGGGCAGCTCTGCAGGTGGGGTCTCACCTGAGCGGGGCAGAGGGACAGAATCCCCTCCCTTGTGCAGGTGTCAGTGCCAGCCCTGTCCTGTGGCCCTGCTGGTGACAGCCACCCCTCGGGGTGTGTGCTGGTGGGGGCGAAGGTGCTTCCACCCGGATCAGAGATCAGCCAGGACTTCCAGCATCCCTGAGGATGCACCAGGGCCCTGGAGCACAAGCCTGCAGCCCAGGGCTGTGCCACCGCTCCTTTCAAGGTGAATTTATGGACCCTCAGCTGTCACCCTGGTTAAAATTCTTCCTCCAGGTCTGGCACGCGGCTGTACTTTGATACCCAGAGCTGGCACCAAGGGAGCACTGGAATGTCATGAGCTGAGGGCTTGTAACTCATAGGGAATCACTGGTATAAAAGAAAGGACAGCTGAAAAAAACCCCCAAAAAACAATGATCCAATGCTTTTTTTTTTTTTCCCAAAGAAAACTTTTAATTTCAACAAGACGGGAAGCTGCACAAAGAGAGCTACCGCGAGTTTCTGTAGAACAACAGCTTAAAACTATCTACACCAAGAGCTGTGGAGCAAGGGTTCTCCTTCTAAGAGCCTGGCCCCAGGGGCTTGGCCTCGCACAGGGCACCACCCTGCCCCTCGTAGCTCTGTCCTGGACCAGGACATGGGCTCCCCTTCACGACAGCAAAGCAGCATTGGAGAGGGGTGGGTAGGGACCCTGAAAACAACAATCCACCCCAGGAGAACAGGAGTTGTCTTTAGAGTGTTGTTTCCTCTTGAAAGTCCAGGCTGATGTGTTTCAAGACAGCAGTGGGAGCCTCTTCCAGCTCGCACATCAGCCTGACCCAACGCCAGAGCCAAGTGGGCCAGGGAAACCTGCCCTGGTCACTCCCTCGGTGGCTCCAGCCTTCCCAGCTCATGGCAGGGATCACTCCTGCCTCTCAGGGTGACCAATGCCCCCTAAAAAAGCATCCCATGAGGGACAGCAGGGTGCAAACTCTCACTCCTCTGCCTTGTTCTGCCACGACCACCCATCCCTGGGGCTGAGTTAATGCAGAGCCCAGAGCCTGCAGTGGAGTCAGGCCGGGGGTTACGAGCCCAGGGCTGTGCTGGCAGCTCCCTTCTCACTTTAACCACGTCCCCACTGCTGAAACCAGAGCTGTGTCACTGCAGGGGCCCATCTGTCCCAGGGCAGGGAGCTGCACAGCTGGGGGCACATTCAGTGGACAGAGCACCTCACCTCCCATATATTTAACATTAAAAGGGCTCATTTCAGCATCCTTCAGCACAACAGACACGTGAATACGGCCTCTGCCTGTTTTCAGGCTGCAGGATATCAACTGCTGAGGGCCAGAAGGTGGCCAGAGCTTTTTCCTTGGATAAGGAAGCATGTTCCTCTCCCAGCTGAAGCAGAGTCCTTCCAGCACAGAGCAGGCACCGGAGGTGAGGGAGAAGAGGCTGCCTAAGAAAGAGAGGCAAAACCCTAAGGGTTTTGCTCAGCTCTGAGCTGGAAAGACGCCTCAAATCTCAAGGAAGAAAAGAAACAACTGAAGTTTCTGTTTCAAACCATCCTAACGGAAAAAAAACCAAAACAAAACAACCAAAAAATGCTCAGGTAAACAGGAAAGAAGGGGGAAAAAGAAATACTCAACCCCAAACACTAAGACTCCAATCAGCATTTGCAGCCATCCAAGCAGACAGCAGGGGCGGTGAGGATGGAGTCCAGCAGTGCCACACTGTCACCCCGGGGCTGCAGCTCCCCGGTGTCCCTTCCTTGTCACCGTCCCAGTGCCCGGTGCTGGGCCACCCCCACGGCAGGGGACGAGGAGCCTCCTGCCCCCGCTGCCCATCTGCCACCACTTGTCCCCCCACCCGGCCACTGCCCTTCAGTTCTCCCCTGCCTGCACGTACTCCTCGGTGGCCTTGGAGAGGGTGCTGAGGTACTGCCAGCTCAGGGCGGCCAGGAGCATGGCACAGGACAGGTAGATGGGGGAGTAGTGGTGGCGGGAGGCCATGGGGCTGCCGGGCAGGCTCATGGCGCGGATGGAGGCGATGACCTGCTGCGTCTTGTTGGACGAGGGGTCCGTGCTCGGGATCTTCTGGTAGATCTGAAGAAGGAAAGAGGAGGAGTTATGGTTCCCACAGGAAGTTTAGGGGGAAAGTGGGACCAGGTGGAAGCTTTAAGGGCCAAGAGTGACCTCGGTGGTGGAGTGCCATGAAGCAAGGGACACTTGGATGGGTCCAGGGCCCATCTCCCTTGGGAAGTGCACTAAGCCAAGCTGCCTCTTGAGGCCACTCCATGATGGGACACGGACCACATGGCCCTGGACATGATCCCTCAACCCCTGGTGGTGTTACTGGGACCAGTGGCGTTACTGGGGCCCGTGGTTCTCGCCCTGCAATCCTCACTCACTGTACAGCCCACCTCAAACCAGTGGGGACATTCCTGCCTGGAAACAGCCACATTGTCCCCTAATTCTGTGGTATTTGGGGTTTTCTTCTCATGGCCTCTGAGATACTTGTCTGCAGGAGTCCGAGCAAGGTGGGCACAAGCAGAGACCCTCCCTGCAGTGTCACTGGCCCTTGCCATAGGATTGGCCAGTTCACAAGGGCAGCTCTAATAACCCATGGTTTGGGGTCTCCCTGCTGCAGAAGTGAAGTCTTTTTATCTAATAGCCCTCACTGGAGTTGGTTTTTTGGGGAGTGGGGTGTTTTTTTCCCATGAAACCAGCCACTAGTTGATTCTCCAAATGAACTTTTAACCTCCACAGGACCTTGAAGTCAGGAGTCACAAGGTCCCCCCTGAGCCTCCTTTTCTCCAGGCTGAGCCCCTTCCCAGCTCCCTCAGCCTCTCCTGGTGCTCCAGCCCCTTCCCCAGCTCTGTTCCCTTCTCCAGACACGCTCCAGCCCCTCAATGTCTTTCATGTTGTGAGTGGCCCAGAACTGACCCCAGGATTGGGTCAGGGGGATGGGAACTGCCCAGGTCCTGCTGGACACACGATTGCTGGTCCAGGCCAGGACACCACTGGCCTCGTCTTCTCAACACAGGCACAGACCAAGGGGCGCCCAAGGGAACACATCAAGCACAGTCTGGTCCAGGCCAAAACCACATCAGGGTCACCACTCCGCACCACCACTGAGCCAAGGACAGAATTCCCAACTAGGAACTCCCAACAAGGACAGAATTCCCGCATATTCCCAACTCCACCCCAAGAACAGAGACAGGGACAGCCAGAAATGATGCACAGTCAGCTGCTGAGCTTACCTCTTCCACATACTGGTACATGATGGCTTTGACAGCTTGTATGCTGGTGGCGTCCATCATGAGGGTGACGGCCTGTCCCTTGCGGATCTTCACCACCCCCCTGAACACCTGCTGGTTGTTGTAGCAGGCAGCCAGCGTGGCAATGGCCATCACCTGAGGAGAGACAGGGAGAGCCTTTACTGCACGGCAAGGAACTTGCCGAGGGGTCATCTCGTCCGCAGTGACATCCATGGAGTGGAGCCACAACCTCAACAACAGCAGAAGCGGCAGGAACCAAGAAATAAGGAAAGAAACGATGATACAAAACCTCCTCCACCTCCAACTCCTCACCAGCTGGGCTGCAGAGGATGAGGAACCGCTTGGAAGCTCAACTCACCTGGGGGATAGCGCAGAAGTTGAAGACACTTTGGTTTCTGAGGCGGGACAGGTAGGTGAGGACGTCGGGGACGTGGTGGAGGGCGTTGGTGATGAGCTCATTGAGGCACTGCACGGCCACGTCGATGTTCTCTGGCTTGGCAAGGTCCGAGAGCTTCTTGGCATATCTGCTCCAAACCTAAACACCAAGATAAGGGCTCAGGAGTTGGAGGGTGCATCAATGTCATCAGAGAGACACCAGGTCCGGGAGAGCAACAAGAACCACCAAAACCCCCCACACAACAGCCTTGGAGCATCACTGGGATAAGGAAAAGCAGGAAGGGCAGGCTGTGGAGACGTGACAGTGGCCTTAGTGTACACAAAGAGATGGTAAAGGAGGAGGGTAAAACTCATCTCCACATCTTTCCTAGGTAGGGCAGGGAAAAGGTGAGTCACGCATCAGGAAATGCCCTGTGAGGCAGCTGAGCCATATGGAAAAGGGGGAGAAAAATTCTTGGACATCATGTCAGGCACAGGCAGAGCTGATCCTGCTTCTGGCAGCAGACCAGGTACCCTCCTGGGATCTCAGCCAGTCTTATCCTCCCTCATTCCTAGAGAAAACCTAGCAGAGAGGAGAAAAAGCTGCCTAAGTAGTTCTTGGCAGTGTGGGGTGACATCTCCTTGTCCCCGCATCTGTACCCAGAGAGCTGTAGACAGATGTCAGCCAGCTGTCATCAGAAGAACTGCTATCACCAAGATGTACAGCCAAAAGCAGCGATTTGATGAGGTTTTCCCTCACCTCTCTGGGCCAGAACTCCCTTCCCTCCAGCTGGTCCTCCAGATAGTCACGGATGATGTTGGTTTTCTGTAGGAAGAGGCCCATGGAGTTTGCCAGATCTGTGTCCTGCCCCACGATGGAATCTTCCAGCTCTGATGCAGAGAAGAGACGGGAAAGGCCAATGCCCACCAGCCCAGCAACGTAGTGACAGTACTGCCAAGGAGGTGCCAAGTTGGGAAAGGGGGGGAGAAAACAAGATAAAAGGAGCAGTTACCAAGAGCTGCGTGTTTGCCACAGTGAGTTTTACAAAAAGCAATTGACAGTTCATTTTATGCAAGTTCTCATGGCCCTCCCTGGGATGTCTCAGCCTTCCCATGAAAACAAACAGCTTTTCCCAACAGGGATGCTGTGTCTCCTCCTTCCATAGAAACAAGGTGGACCCTACCTGGAAGGGTTCAAAAACCTACGGATGTGGCACTTGGGGACATGGTTTTGTGGTGGCCCTGGCAGTGCTGGGGGAATGGTTGGACTTGATGATCTTAGAGGGCTTTTCCAACCTTAATAACTCCGTGATCCTACTCATGCTCAGTCCATTCCTCTGTCTGGGCTGACTCACCTTATCCCACTCACGCTGAGAATCCACCTTCTTCTCCAAGAACTCCGCCATCCCAACACCCATCTTGTGGCAAATATCTGAAATCACATCCTGGTAGATCTTGGACAGGTTCCTGAACTCCATGGAGATCTGGAGCAAGGCAAAAACAGAAAGAGAATGTTCATGGAAAAATAACAAAACAAAACAGAGCTCAACATTTATCAAGAAATCAGAAAAATACTGTTTACCAGGCTCTAATCCTGCCCTGGCTGGAGATCTGGGACAACTCCCCCAACCTGAGCTGTTTCAAGGTCCTTGGAGCTCAGGCTCAGCCTGCTCCCAGTCTAAACGGGACGGTCTCTGGCAGGAGATCAGACACAGCAAAATCTTTGGGAAGGCTCTGTGGCCTTGGACTGGTATCATCTGGGAGCTGCAGGACAAAACCGGCTGCACTTGGTACACAGAGTTGTTTTCCTCTGTAATTGGAGAGCATTCCATCGCACCAGCCACGGGAAAAGACCCGTGGGAGGTTTCTGGTGCTCTGTTCTCCCGAGCCCTCTCCAGCTCTGGCTTCACAGGGCACATTTTGCACAACTGGAAAGGCATCGAGCAGCGAGGGAAGTGTGAAATCCTTCTAGTGCGTGTCCAGTAACGTGACCATGGAATCACAGAACGGGTTGGTCTGGAAGGGACCTTAAAGAGCTTTTAGTTCCAATTCCCTCCCACGGGCAGAGGCACCTGCAGTGTCTCAGTCGCTCTCACACTGAAAAAAAAAATTAAAAATGCATCCTCACTTTCCCAAAACCGTGGAGCATCATGTTTTATTGTGCTAAGCTTTTTTCTCCTTCAGTGGGAGACTGCAGCCAGCCCAGGGTTTGTGTGCAATAAAGGTTTGTCTGTAAAATAAAAATATCCACTCTGCTTCTGTCTCTGTGGCTTCAGTCCCCTGCACAGAGAAGCGTGGCCTGCAAATGCACCTCTAGCAAATATTATTAGAAGGTTTTTAATCTGAGGGGGGTGAGGCACTGGCAGAGGATGCCCAGAGAAGCTGTGAATGCCCCCCAAAAAATTCAGGGTCAGGTTGGACAGGGCTTGGAGCAGCCTGGGATAGTGGAAGGTGTCCCTACACACGGCAGGGGATGGAATGGGATGAGCTTTAAGGTCCCTTCCAACCCCACAATTCAATGATTCTACTATTCTCTGATTATTAAAATCACCCCTGAGCATGGATTGGCTCAAATAAATAACATATACACCAAGAAAGAACAGCAAAGTGCCACAAACACCTTGTCAAAAGCTCCTCTAAAGCCAAGCCACTGACAGCCCTACTGTATCCCTACACATCCAGAATCCCAACACAGACATCCCCTATAACGCTCCACCCTCCAGGCAGGGCACAGCCACTGTCACCCCAAGGCTGAGCATCAAAACTCACAACACACCTCAGTTCTCCAGACAATTACCCCATTCCCACTGCTAGGGAAAGCCTGAAAAGGGTAGAGTAAACTAGAAATGGTAAAAACTTGAATAAAACAGAACTGCCTTGGAAAATGAGATGCTCCTCACTAGAACTATTGAACAAAGCAAAGAAAAACCCTGAAGAACCAACTCAATAACAAAAAAATCAAAGCAATATTGTTACTAATAACAGTGAGGGTGCTTTTTGTTTTATATCATGGAATTATGGAATGGTTTGGGTGGGAAGGGACCTTAAAGCTCATCTCATTCCACCCCTTGTCATGGGCAGGGACACCTCCCACTAGGGACACAGGCAATCCACACTGTTGGGTAACCCTAAATCTCCCTCCACATCTGGTCTTCCAGCAGAGGCAAAAAGCCAGATCAGAGCTGGCACTTTTCCAGAGCCAGATCCCCTCTGGCTCACAGAGCTGCAGAGTGTTTGGGTTTCTCACCCCAGCTTGGCACCCAGCCCCACAGCGAGGTGACGGATCCCTTGGGAAGGGCTGTGGGACTGAACAAGCTCTGCAGGCACCACATGGAGACAACCAGGCACCCAAAGGGGCCACGAGGAGCAAGGAGGAGGCTGCCTTACCGTTGGGAAGTCTTCCAGCACCTGCCGGTCCTTCTCCTTGCTCTCCGTGTACTTCCAGTCCGGCTGGTAGAGATGGGAGTGGAACTCGTGCAGCATCGGGACCTTGACATCCAAGGGGATGCTCATGTCATCCTCTACAGTGTCCAGGGCACGGAGAACCAGGTAGAAGATACAGACAGCATGTCTGGGAGGGGAGAAAAAACTGTAATCATTACTTGGGTTGCCTGTGAGGGAGGACAAGCAGCTGGGACTAACCACAGAACCTTCGGTAGAGGCACTTGGAGCTCAGCATGACACACGCTGGCACTGCCAGGTCCTTGGTGCCTTTGGAAGATGCCAGCCAGGTTAGGAAATCCAGGATTCTCCCCCATGAGGAGACCTACAGCATGACTTGGGGCTTTCAAAGATGCTTATCAGGGAAGGGTCAAGGCCTGTGATCTCCCTGAGCAGGGAAGACCCAACCCTGCAAGCAAGGCCAGCGCTCACCTGGACCCAGAGGACAGAGCCCAAGGTTGGCTGACTGGGAGAAGGAAATGTAAAATAGGGAAAGGGGAAAAAAACCCCCGTGTGTTTTTCCCATCACTTCCCCTTCTCTGCACACCTTTTATCCTGCTGGGGGGGAATAAAGGGGTCACACTGTGCAACAGGAACATTAGGACTGGCAGAAAGAGCCAAAATCACCCTGTATTTTATATCTCCGTGCACAAGACACTGGGGGCAGCCCCTGTGTCCCAGAACCCCAGCAGGAAGCTGCTGGAGAGCCACCTCCCCTCCTGCTCCCACCACCCCTGCCTTCCCTATCCCTGCTTCCTTCCCCATTCCCTGCCTTCCCCATCTCTGCCTCCACATTTCTGCAGCTGAAGCAAAAAANAAAAAAACCAAACAACCAAAACAAACAAGTCCTGACAGCAAGAAATGCTGTTTGCAACTCCAGGATTTATAGAAAATAATCCCCAGCTCTCCATAAGCACAGGGATATACATCAAGGAGACGAGGCATTTATTAATTGTTTAGCAAATAGAAAGCAGCTTGGTCTGCTTAAATGCTAATTACCAGGTGACAGTGCTGTCCTCCTGGAACGACAATGTGCAAGCAGTGATTAAACATCCAGGGAAAACTGACTTGCTCTCAGAGCCAATACTGTTAAATTTGGCTTTTTTTCCTTGATTAGAAGGGTATTTAACACCTCTCAAACCACATGAGCAGCTCTCTCGTGCTCCTGTTCCTTTGCATGACTGAGTTTTTCCATTCCAGCCGGGCTGCAAACGTTCATCCAACAGGACACAAGCACCCAAGGCTCCAACCTGCTTCCAGGAGCCACCAAGAAAGGCAGAGCAGAACCTGAAATGCCATCCCAGAGGCACCTCTCACAGGGGCATCATGCCCAGGGAAGAGCCAGCAGTAATTCCAGAGCCCAGCACAGTTAAAGCACTTACTTAACCCCAATTCTGCATCCAGACCTCACCTGCCTCCCTAACTTCCATCACACACTGAATTTAGATCTGTGCCAATTTTGCCAAATCGAAGGAAGAAATTCTTTGCTGTGAGAGTGGGGAGGCACTGGCACAGGTTGTCCAGAGAGGTGGTGGATGCCCCATCCCTCGAAACACTCAAGGTCAGGCTGGACAGGGCACAAATAGAAGCACCCACTTCCCAAGAACAAGTCTGGATATTCCAGAGCTCAAGCTCCCGCCCTGTCCTGGGTGCAGCTCCCTCCTGCCCAGGTAAGGAGGTCTCCTTCCTCCTTGCCAGGACATGCAGCCTCTGCTGAACCTTCAGGAATGGATCCTGAAGAGTCCCAGGGACAGGCAGGACCATGGAACAGGCAGCAGGGAAAGGCAGGAGCATCCCTCTTCTCCTCTCCATCACCAGGAGAGGAGCTATGAGCTTAGATCATAACTTTTATACAGCAGTTACGACGCTGTTGGCTGAGCCGTGGATGAAACTGCAGTTTTGAGCCTCACACCTTCCAAGAAAATGCCCTAACCATGGAGCAACGAGCTGGACAGAGCTTTGGCCAGCAAAACAGGTGGTTTAAGGGGCAAAAAAAAACAAGAAAGGAGGAACCAGACATTTCAGCTCAACTACCAGCGCCCTGTTTGGCCAGGGAAGCACTGCTCCAAGCACTCCTCCAGAAGTTCCCCATTTTCCAGCAGCCCTTCTGGGATGCCTGTCCGTAACCACAGGGGCTCAGCTGAACTCCCTGATGGGGTCAACATCAATGCAAGCACTTTTCTGATCCAGCAAAATTAATTCCTTCTGTAAGGCTGCTGCTCTGCCTATTTCTATATCCTCCCTGTTTTGTATTTCCCTTGTTTGTCCCGAAATTCTCCGGCAGAGCTCCTGGGCTTTGAAAATGACTCTCTCCTGATCCACTACTGAGCCAGCTGTAATCCAACCACCATCCCTGCCCAACCGTGGGTTGCAAAGATCCGGCAAGAGCATTTTTAGGATGCCAGGCAGAAGTTTCTGTGCCCTGAAGGGTGATCCTGATCCCAGCAGGCTGCAAGGCAAGGATTAAAGGACAAAAAAGACAAAGAAAATTGCAGGAAGTTCAAGGCAAGCACAGGGCAGACACATTGCTAACAGGTTTCATAGTGTTTTCTTAATTTTTTTTCTTAATTCCTGCACAGAAAAAGCATGGAAAATAAAAAGCTTAATTCTTGGCCCCACTCGTACTTTTCCGTGCAATTCCAGCCAAACCACTGAACTTCTGTGCCTTTCCTGTCAACCAGGCTGCAAACATCGTTTCATAAACACTGGACACAGCTGTGGGGCACCATCCAAAATGCCAAGCCAGGGCTCAGAAACCCCACAGATCACCCAGTGTTTGGGGTGGTGCCTGTAAGTGCTCAGCAGAGCCACTGGATGTGTCTGGAACAACTTCCAGAACCTCTAAACTTGATCATCAACCCAGCTTGGGATTAACGGGGGACTGACAAACTGAAATCAGTAATTACCAAATGAATATAAGGAATTATATGGAGAATAATTACACAGCACTAGGACCACGGGCCAGCTGAGCTTTACGACCTCTGTTACTATTCCCACCTGAAGCTTTCCTGCATGGGGCAGCAAAATCTGCACAGCAAAAAATGAGTGTGCAACAAACCCCCGCAGGTTTTGAGGCAGCTGCTTCCAAAAGCACCACCCAGGCAAGGCCAGGACCCTCGGTCAGCCCCAGGTTTTTCCTCACCTCCTCCCTCCAGCCTTTTGTCCAGCACCAGCCTTGGCACTGCCAGGACACATTCCCAGGGTGTCACACACGGCACACGGCCAGGCCCTGTGTTTAACAGCCTGCTGGCCAGGAGGCTCAGGCCAGACACCCAGTTTGGCGGGGGATGTGGTGCAGAGGGGGGATGTGGTACAGCCAGCTGGGACGTGAAAAACCCCACGTCCTGCTGCACGGGGTGGGGCTGAGCTGAGTGAACCCAGCCAGCTCCTGATGGGAGAGGGAGTGTGTCCCAGCAGCTCCACTAGAGAAAAATGGTGTCTGGGGGCACTGCATGGGCCACCTCCTGCCAGCTCTGGTACTGGGGATATCACACCCAATATCTGGTATCTGGTATCACACCCACCAACTCCTGGGGGAGACTTGATACTGCGGGGCCACTGCACCCATTGCTCCCCAGTGTTGGGGTGGCATTGTACCCACCACCTCCAGGGGATTCCCGGTGTCGGGGGGGAAGCTGCACCCACCCCCTCCCGAGGATCCCCAGTGTTGGGGTGGCATCCCATCCGCCACCTCCCAAAGATCCCCAGTGCCAGAGGGCCACCGCACCCCCTCCCTGGGACCCCGGCGTCCCCCCGCTCACCGCAGCTCTCCGTCCAGAGCCTGGATGACGGCGGCGAAGCTGCGGCTGGTCTGGTTGAGGTACCGGTAGCAGGTTCGGAGGCCACATCCCAGCGAGTCCTGCGGGCAGAGCGGGGCGCGGGGCGCGGGTTGGAGGCGGGGGGCGGCGNCGTCCCCGGAGACGCTGCCATGTACGGACAGCGCCGGGGCCGTGCGATATCCGGAGCCCCGGGGATGCGCGCAGGGCACCGGCACCGAGCAGTGCAAGGGATGCTCAGAGCTGGTGGGATGCATGCGGGTACGGGCACCGAGCAACGCCTGGGAAGCCTGATGCCAGTGGGATGCTCGCAGGGTACCGGCACCGAGAAGGGCAAGGGATGCTCGGAACCGGTGGGAAGCTCGGAGCCGGTGAGATGCTCGCAGGGTAGAGGCACCGAGCAATGCAAGGGATGCTTGGAGCCCGTGGCATGCCCTGAGCCGGTCTCCCGCCTCGCAGGGTACCAATACCATACAGAGCAATGCACGGGGCGCCTGAAGCCGGTGGGATGCTTAGGAAGCAGGGGGATCGGGAGGTGCCCAGTGTCAGTGCGATCCACGCAGCGTACCGGCACCGAGCAATGCCGGGATGCTTGGAACCGGTGGGATGCAGCACAGGATGCCCAGAGCCAGTGGGATGCACGCAGGGTACGAGCAGTGCAATAGGAAGCCCGGAGCCGGTGCAACGCCGGGAATCACCGAGGCCACACACACGGCGCACAAAGCCGGGTGGTCCTACACACGCTGGACGTGGGACAGTCACCCATGGCAACACTGTATCCGCGCCCAGATGTGACAGTCCCCCCACCTCTCCTTCCTCTCGTGCCCCGCTCCCCACCGGGGGCACCGCGCGCCGGCGACAGCGGAGCGCATCCCACCGCCCGCGCATCCCTCGCCGCTCACCGTGTCCATCCGCGGCATGACGGCGCGGTAGCCGCCCATCTTGAAGCGCAGCAGGTTGTAGATGTCCTCGGGGTGGCCCAGCCATTTCCGCAGCAGCTCCATGGGGGCCGCGCTCAGACCCCGCCGCCGCCACACGCTCCCGCCGCCCCCCCACCCGCCGCTTAACCGGACAGGGGGTGGGCCGCGTCAGCCCCGCAGCCAATCACAGCGCTGGGCACATCGCTCGGTGGGGCGGGCACGGCGCCGATTGGCGGAAGCGCGCTCGCACCAGGGCAGCGCCAGCCAATAGGAAGGCGACGCGGCTGGTGTGACGGCCGGCGGCGGGCGCTGATTGGCCGAGGCGCGCGTCGGCACAGGCGGAGCGGGAAGGAGCCGGCGGCCCCGAACCCCCGCGTGTGAGCGTGAGGGGAGCGGCACCGCCGTGGAGCCAGGGGCGGGTCGGGGTGGGAAGGGAGCGTCAGGGTGGGAAGGGAGCTTGAAGACCTTCCAGTTCCAACCCCCTGCCATGGGCAGGGACACCTTCTACGATCCCAGGTTGCTCCAAGCCCCAGCGAACCTGGCCTGGAAGGGATGGGGCAGCCACAGCTTCTCTGAGAATTCCTTCCCAGTATCCCATCTATCCCAGCCCTCGGGCAGAAGGAAGCCCTTCCCCCTTGTCCTGTCCCTCCAGACCCTTGTCCAAAATCCCTCTCCAGGTCTCCTGGAGCCCCTTTAGGCACTGGAAGGGGCTCTAAGGTCTCCCTGGAGCCTTCTCTTCCCCAAGCTGGACACGCCCAACTCTGAGCCTGTCTCCATAGCACAGGTCCTCCAGCTCTTAGAGCATCTCCGTGACCTCCTCTGGACTTGCTTCAACAGCTCACATCCTGCCTGTGCTAAGAGCCCAACACGTACCCAGCTCCATCCTCATCCTCCAACATGCAAGATTCAGCTTTTGGGGGTTTTTTTGTGGGTGGTTTTCTTCCAGAAGTTGGACTTTGATGATCATTGTGGGTTCCTTCCAGCTCAGGATATTCTATGATTCTTTGTTTTGGAAGGGCACTGGATAGGGACTTTGCCCACACCCTGCAGAAGGGACATTAACCACCGTCTTTGGCCCCAGAACCCCATTAATTGGTTTATTCAGCAATCCCATAACCTGCAGCCACTCAAGGGTGTTGCAGTTCACAGGGGAGAGGCTGTGTAAGTCTTGCCTGGGAAGCAGCTGCCTACAACGGAGGTGTTTACCTCCAGCATTCCCAGCTGATTTGCAATCCATCTTTAAATGCAATTCCCATTAATGAGAACCCTTACACCACTGAAGAAAGATGCTGGTACCATCCTCTACAGGCAGCGCTAAAGAGGTAGCTGTTAACCAGTTCCAGGCAGCTGGAATATCCATGTACACCTCAGCTTTTAACCAAGAAACTGCCAGAAAGGACACACTTGTGATGAACATCACCAGTTCTAATTCCAGCTTTTATTTTTTTTTGCTCAAGTCAACAAGTTATTATTCAAATAAACTCAAATCCAGGGAGAGAGGACAGCAGCAGTTCCCACCTAGTGTTGAGACACAGCTCTATTTCAAAACCTTTCTGCCTTCAGGTTTCCTTGGAGATCCTGAGTTTTATGCAATCCCTGTCACACGATGTATTTTTAATTTTTTTAATTACTTTCCCAGCGAGATCTGGAATTGGCAGTTTGCCACAAAGCTGAAAGCTGTGGGTGAAGAGATGAGCTCCACCAAGCACTGCTGACGTATATTTTGTACACATTGATGTGGAAGGAGGGAGCTCTTCCTGTCACATACGACACAGGGAACAGCCCCTCATGTTTAACCACACCCAGCACAGCCCAGCACACAGGTATCCAGCTCCAGAGGCAGGATTATTTAATTCCTAATTAATCAAGCTGATTAGGCAGAGGGATATCCTGTTTTGCTGACTCCTCCAGGGTTAAGGGACAGGGTCACTTCAGACCACAGCAATCCCCTGCTCAACCCTTTCCACTTCCCATCCACTGCCACCTGAACAGGGCAACCAAAACACCTCAGAATTGGTCAAACTCTTTACGCTGTTGTGCCACTGTGACAAAAAAAAAACATGGACAGGCACTTTCTCCTTTCTGCAGCCACTCAGGGGACCTGGGACCTCCACTGAGCACTTAACTCTGCCAGCTCCCTAAGGACCAAGCTCAACAGCCTCAAAGAAACCCTGAAGACCTTCTAGGATAACTAAGCATGGTTCAGATACCACCTAGAACCCTCCAGAACAGGTCACTCAGTGACTGGAGAAGGGTCCCCATCCCCTGGCAGCACTGCAGGCTGGCACTGAGGGCACCACCACGTAAGTCTCTTGAAGCCACCTGAGGGTCCCAAAGTCCCCTTCATCAGGGGATGCCCCAGGGGACACTGCTCCTTCTGGTACACCTGGGGGTGCAGCCCTTGGCCACGCAGTTTGCTGTGCAGCCACTCAGAGCTGAACTGAACGGCGCAGTCCAGCAGATGCTCCAGATCTGAGGGAGCCAAGAGGGAGCCTGGTGTTAACGGGTGGATCCTGGCCAGGTACAAGATCTCGTTCTTAATGATGTTCCCTGGAAAGGGTCAGAAAAAAGGAGCCAATAAGGATGTTTCCAATCAAGGTAATGCAGGCTGCTGGCTCCAACCTGTGACTTCTATCTCAAGGATTGCGGCCAGCAACACCATTCCCTGTATTAGAGGTGGCATCCAAAGAGTAGACTTAGAGCTGGGATTGGGCTGGAAGAGGTTCTCTTCCCTCTACCCTTGTTACAGGCCTTGAAGATGACCACATGCCCTCAGCTGGACCAACCAGAAGCTGTTAGACTAAAGACATGCACTTCTGGATCTACGGACATCCCACCCACCTTCCTCCATTTCTCCTTCTGCCACTGTTCCCTGGAACTCACCCAGCCCTGAGAAGTATCTTTGGTCCAGGAGGGTGTAGCAGATGGGACCGGGTGAACGGAGGGCACGGAGCGCCCGGCCACGGTGGAATTCCACAGACAGGATGTCAGAAGCAGGATCAGCCCTCGGAGAGGAGCACCAGAGCATCCGGCAGTTGTAGAAAACAAGGAAGCCTCCACTCTCAAAGTGCAGAACCAGCCTGGGAGAAGCCAGGAAGTTAGAGCCTCTCATCAGAACATCTCTGAACCACTTGTTATACTCTGCAGCTGGCCACAGCCTCAAGGCAAGGTGGCCTCTTTAATGATTTCAGCCATGAAATGTGGTGGTGAACCCACACAACCCGTGTAAAGTTTTTCCTTCTGCTGCCCTGTGACCCTGGATGACCATGGCTCCAGCAGGACAGTCCACAAATCAGAGAAATGGATGTTAAAAGTAGCACACAAAACTGTGTCTAGAAATACTTGTATAGAAATAAAGTTACCCTTCAAAAAAATCATAGAATGGTTTGGCTTGGAAGAGAACCCAAGGACCATCTTAGGCCACCCTCTGCCATAGGCAGGGACACCTTCCCCTACCCCAGGTTGTTCCAAGCCCTGTCCAACCTGGCCTTGGAAGCTTGCAGGGATGGGGCAGCCACAGCTTCTCTGGGAAGCTGTTCCCCCAGCTCTGTACAATTCCAGTGGGATATAGGACACAAACCATAGCTATGTTTTCAGTTCACTGCTGCCTTCAACAACATCACTCCAGCCTGTGATTCCAGCTGAGACATTTGCTATTTATCCAGGGCTTCTTAAAAAACATGTAATTGGGAGAAACTGACACTTTCAGGACATGATTCTGCCTGGCATCCTAAAACTTCACTCCTTAAGATAAAAATCTTAGCAGAGCTGGCACTGTGACCCACAGGCTGGCAGGCAACACATCCTACAATTAATTTCCCTGGGGATTCTCTGGTTGAACACACCCCACATCCACACTCATGCCATCGCTTATGCCTTAAAAATTATCAGAGAAAATCAAGGCTAAGAGCATCCCCACACAAATTTGGGTTGGGAGAAAAGAGAAGAGGAAATACCTGGGCACAGGGTCCTTCCAGTCCCCCCTTTTATTGGCTCTGTTTGCCCTTGAGAACTCGTTTGCCCGGACGCTGCCGAACATGCCAAAGTGGATGCGCAGCCAATTGCCCGGACCCTCTGCTCCACCTGGGGCTTCAGATCTTGAGCGCTGGGGTTCCTGCAGCTCCTCATCCTGGGAATGGGGAAGTGGAGCACAAATCTGTCCTTGTCCTCCCTGGCCAGGACAATGTGCTCCACAAGCAGCCTCTCTTTGCGGCGCTGTCTCTTCTGCAGCTGGCCCTAAGGAACCTTCAGCTGCCACAAATGCCAGGTACAAGTTCTTCCCATGAACCTGAGAAAAGAGGTGGGATGAACTGATGATCCATAAAGGAGCCTAGAGTTCTAGAAAGGCTTGGATGGGATCTTAAGGATGATCTCATTCCAACCCCCCAATGCGCAGAGACATCTTCCACTAGACCAGGCTGCTCAGTCCTCATGCAACCTGACTTTGGACACTCCCAGGGATAAAACCTCTGGCTGTTCCCACATAAGTGACTATTTTCTACAGCCTCTATTAGAGGGCACATCACCCCACCCTGAACATGGGATTTGTCAGCATCCGAGCCATTCCCATCAGAGCTGGGGTCATCCGTGCAGATTCCTGTCTTTGTCTGCCTGAAGCACAAGGTGTTCAGATCCTACTCAATCCTGAATCCCTCCCATGGGCTCCCATCACGCCAACCAGGACAGACACTCAGGGGTTTAAAATTTGTCATCATTTCTGCTGATCCACTTTCCCACTTTGTGCTGGTGCATTTCGTGCTTTTTGTTTTGCTCCCCACCTTTAATTGGAGGTGAGGCTGCACCAGGGTTTGGCCAGTCAGATCCAAATCATCATCTTGGCGGTATCTGGCCAGTGAAGCCCCAGCAGGACTGACCCAGTGTGAATTCTGACAAGTGCCCACAGCACAGACATCTCAACTTAGCCAGGTGAAGCCCTCAGGGAAAGATTCACCTTCTGTCACCCAGGTGCAGGGCAATGGTGGCTTCCCCAGACTTGTCATGGATCTGTAAATTCAACTGTAGCACAGCTCACCTGGGAGTCCTGGAGCCTCAGGGCATTCAGGTCATTCACATTGAGCTTCCGGCTGCTTCCCCCCACCTTGGCCACCACTTGTCCCACAAAAGGGGTGGTCAGCAGCTGGAACTTCCTCACTGATGGGCCCTCTGGCATCTCCAGCAGCTGCTGAGGGATTAGCAGGTCCTTCTCACACTCTGCCCTAGACTTGAAGGGAAGTTGCAACTCAGAAATACACAAAACATTCTCCTCACCCACATTTTCCTTAAGTCCCTGTGGCAAAGTCCATGAAGATGAATAGGTTTCTTTCAGGACCAGGAGATAGGGGAGTTTCCATCCTAGTGGATATATATAATTTATCCAAACACAGCCATGAACAACCTGTTCTAATGGCAGCTTTCACCCCGCAAGCAGGAATTTGGCCTGGGGAGTCTCCCAAAGTCCTTTTTCCTGGGATAGTGGAAGGTTTCCCTGCCCACATCAGAGGGGTTGGAAGTAGATGATCTTTAAGGTCCCTTCAACCCATTCCACTCTGTGATTTTATGATTACTGGCCCAGAACCAGCACAGGCCAGTGACCCATCTTCTTCCCAATACACCATGGGAAGTGCTGCTCCCAGGGAAAGATCAGCCCCGGAACTGGAACATCTCCACCCCTTGCTTTACCCACTGCTTGCCCCACTGACTGCAGTGGCATGGAACCAGTTGGGGAGCATTCCTACACTCTGCTAACAGCAGCTGGGAGCAGAAGGCTCCGGATGAGGGAGAGATGAAGCAGCATCATCCTGCAGCTCCCTCCAGGAAGTCACGCCAATACATACAGAGTTATTTCTGGCATGAAGCCCCAGTCACTTGCAGTTCTTCTGAGGACTTCTGTTGGCTGTGGGTGTACAAGGAAAGCTCAGTTTGGCTTTCATCCCACAGTGCCAGTTCTCCCTGCAGATTAATCCCAGAGACCAGCACTGAGCAGAGGCTCAGCTTCAAGCTCCACAGCACTCAGACAAGGGCTCTGAGGCACTTGGCACAGCTCTGAGACAGCTTGATGAGAAAAATCAACAGCAATCCTGGGGTTTCCCATCAGAAGAGCCATTCCCACCTCATGCCAGCATCTCGGCTTCTCCACTGCCCGGGCTGGCTCAGAGACAGCAGCCCATGTTTGCACCAGCTCAGAGTGACTAAAACCAAAGCCTCCAATGCCACATGCTCCTGCCACAGCAAGGGGACATCCTTGGCATTGCTGTGAGGAGCAGCAGGCATGGCTGTAAAAGCCTTCCTATGCTGCAGCACAAACCAAATCCCTTTTAGCAGGGCTCAAAAGGAAAACATGTCAGGGAACATTAATTTAATGTCTTACATCCAGGTACAGATGTTAAGTGGTCATCAAAACTAGATTTAGCAAGGGTAAAAGACTGAGCTTTAGTCTGCCCTGCCTTCAAGGGCATGTGATAATTACTCACACACCTGCTCCATTTGCACCCAAAAATTTGCATATTATGTTGATCAAGAGACAGGACACAGCTAAAGAGACACTCCTGCTGCCAAAGGCACCAGCAGCAGTTTGGAAGCACCTGGGTACAGGTCATCCAAGGGGCCTGTCTCAAATCTCTAGGCACTAGCTTCACGTCAGAGAGCACAGACAGAGCCCCAGGACAGCTCACTCAGCCCACAGCTCACATCCCAGGACAGCTCATTCAGCCCAGAGCTCACACCCCAGGACAGCTCATCACCTGCGGAGCTCTGACTGCTGCTGAGTCAGCTCTCCACAGGCTCCTTGGGAGAGACGGGAAGTGTTGAGAGCTTCCAGCACTGGGAGGTGTTAATGCTCTCACTGCCCCAGCTGTAGCCTGTCTGACAGTCACGTAACACTCCTCCTCAAGAGGGAAAACTGCCCTGTTTCCCAGACATTAAAAGAACAGTACTTGCTGTCTCTGATCCCCTTGTACCTCCTCATTTCACCTTTTACCTCTAGATGCACTTCGGTCTCATCCAAAACACTTTGCCCTCCAAAGAGGAAGAGGAGGAAAACCATCCCCAGCCCTCTGCAGGGCATGGCACCCATCTCCCCACAAGCACGACCACCTGAGCTGGTACCTCTGCAGGTCTGGAGCAGGGAGCCAGGCCTACAGGAGAAATTCTCCCCCTGTATGGGCTCATTCCCAGTCCTCGTGGCGCGACAGAAACCCAGCACCCACAAGGGAACAGAGCAAGGACAAGGCTTGTGCAGCTCACCCCAGCTCTGCCTGCACCCCCACAGCCCCATCCTGCACCCCGGGATTGCAGGAAGACCAATGTGACCTTAGACCCCTGGGCAAAGCTCCTACAGGGATTTCAAGGCACAGCCCTGACCCTCCACTTGCACTCAGGGGGTGCACAGCTCCCCACTGTCTCACACCCAGCCAAGCATCAATTTGCAGCCATCCTAAAAAACACAGCCTTGAGTTCCCACCCCTTTCTCACCCACATCTCCCCAGGGCAGTGAAACCACCCTCAGCATTCCCCCCAAGCCCCACATTCCTGCATCCAGCTCTCATCCACTGCTCTCCCCAGGCCTACTTTGCATAACCACCTGGGGACCAGGCTGGGCAGCATTCCACCCCCCGACTTCATTGCCTCTCTTCTACTCCTCACAGCCCTTCCTCTGCCCCAACCACCTCCCACACCACCTCCACCCACCCTCAACACGACCTCCTACAGCCAACCCCCTTCCACCCACTTCCTTTTATTAGGGAGGAAAACCCTCCCCCCAAATAGCAGGGGAACTCCCCAGTTGGCTGCTGCGGGAGGAGTGGGTGGGTTCCAGGTGCTGGCTTTGCTCACCCTGCCAGTTGTAGCGGTCTGTGGGAACTGGTTGGACTGGGAAGGAAGCTGGGCACCCTGGGAGGGTGATTGGGTGCTTAAAGGAGGGTTGTGCTCAGCCACCTCCTGCTCGGTAGGGGCACAGCCCTGCTGACAACCTGATTTTGGCTTGAGGGTGTTGTCTCTGAGTTCAGCTGGAAGCATTCAGGCCTACTAAGTAAAACTTAGTGAGAAGACTAAAAAGCTAAGTCTTGATGGTTTTTAAATGCCCCTAAGGGCTTTTCCCCTCTCTGCTATGTCAGGAGTGTTAGCAGTACTGGGGCTTTTCCTCATTTGTGTTAAAGTCATAGTCACAGACTGGTTTGGGTTGGAAGGGACCTTAGAAATCATCCAGTTCTACCCCCTGCTATGAGCAGGGACACCTTCTACTATCCCAGGTTGCTCCAAGCCGTGTCCAGCCTGGCTTTGAGTGGTGTCACTGCTGGGTCTGTCACCTCTGAGTTTGTCATCCTGTGTTGGCCATCCCAAATCCTGCATAAAGGAAGGGGCTTTCTGTGGCTCCAGGGCTTGGAGACAGCGTTCAGTCTCCTGCATTGACTCATTGCTTGGGAATCCCCAGGTCTGGGCAATTAATTTACCAAAGATTTTGGCTCTCGTTAATAATCTAATATTTATTATACAAGTCATTTATGTAGGACAAGGAATATTGGGTACAAGTTGAAAGAGGGGAAATTTAGCTTAGATATTAGGAATAAATTATTAACTTTGAGGGTGGTGAGACATTGGAACAGGTTGCCCAGGGTGGTTGTGGCTGCCACATCCCTGGAAGTGTCAAAGGCCAGGTTGGATAAGGCCTTGAGCAACCTGGCCTCATGCAAGGTGTCCCTGCCCATGGCAGGGTGTTGAACTAGATGAGCTTTAAGGTCCCTTCCAACCCTTTAACATTCCATGATTTGGAAAAACATTTCCACCATGAGGGAGGTCAGACACTGGAACAGGAAGCCAGAGAGGTGGTGGGATTCCATCTTGGAGTACGTTCAACACTTGACTGAACAGGGCTCTGAGAAACCTGATTTTGTCCCTTTTGACTTAAAATTACTCTAATTCTTTCATTGTGAGCTCCCTGGGACAGGATCCACTGTCCTATTTCTTCTCCAGGTGCATTTCATATGTTTTCAGTATTTCATCGTTTACCCCCAGCCCTCTCCAAGAAGCCCATGAGCGTAGACGGAGTCAAGCAGAAACCTTCTGGTTTTATTATCATTGTTTTATTTCCATTAGTTCTAAAGGTGTAGAAGTTACGTGGATTGGTTGCCATACTACTTCATAATAGATATTTTTTTACATCTTTAAATAATTACAGCTTGTTCAGTTGGTTGGTTTCCCTCTCCCCCTTATAAGAAAGTGTCTGTTTCCATGAGACCTTCCCAGGTGACCTGGGAAGCTTCAAACTTTATACATGGGGAGAAAAAAAAGGCAAAACAAAACACCACCCCCGACATAGTCACAGCTTCAGTGCTACACTGAGAGTTGATTGGTTTTGAAGCTCCCTTGCAATGTTTCTGAGCTCCTCCCAATTGCACCCTCTCCATCCAAGCCCACAAGATTGCAAGTGATCCGTGGATCTTGTCTGCTCAATTTACAAAGAATAACTGAAGTGAATCAAGATACTGCACTTCCACAAAGAACAAAGACATTTAGAAGTGGTTAAATGACCTTTCTTGGCTCCCTGTCCTGGTTCTCATCTGCCCATCTCCTTTTGGTGGCCACTGAGCCAGTGCCAAGGTCTGGTCTGACACAACCAAACCTTGTGTTGCAAACCCTTCAGCACCAGAATTTTCATTATTAGGGATGATCTTGAGGGGAACAAATCCCACAAATGCATTTTTATATGTGCTGAGGTGTTTTGCAGGAGTGGGTCCTTCCCTCTTGCTTCTCAGGGAAGGGATAATTCTCGATCCTGTATTTGTGTAGGACCTGGTATGGATCCTGCTGGGTTCTCCAGCAATAAAAGCAATAAGGAAACTAATAATTACTTTGCCTTAATGGGTCTCTAATAATTGTATCTAATTCCTTACCAAAGCAGGTTCTAACTGCCTCCCCCATCACGAGCAGGAAAGCAGAGCTCAGGTGGAACCTGGAATTTTGTAAGTGGCCCCTCCTGCTAGAAGGAGCTGAGTGTCCTCGAAGTGGTGGCACTTTAATCCTCTTGTCCTCTGAGTATCCCTTTGTCTGTCGCTTCTGGAGTTTGCCATCCTGCATTGGCCATCCCAGCCCCTACCTGTAAGATGTGGCTTTGAGTGATTCCTGGGCCTGGAGACCACGTTCAGCCTCCCACAATGACTCATTACATGGGAATCCCCAAGTCTGAGCAATTCATTTGCCAGTGATTCTTTGAAAAAATTCCAGCATGAGAGTGGTCAAACACTGGAACGGGAGCCCAGAGAGGTGGTGGGAATTCCATCCTTAGGAATATTCAAAAGTTGCCTGAATAGGGCCCTGGGAAACCTGATCTCATCCCTTCTGATTCAAATTACTCTGCAATTTGATCATGAGAAGCTCTGAAGAAGGGGACCCATCAGTTACGGTGTGTTTGTACCCCACCTGAAATGGTGATGCTGCATCTGAGATCAGTCTCTCACCATCTTGGTATCAGCATTGGCCTGAAAAAGACAAATTCTGCTGGGCCAACAACAGCTCTGCAACAGTTTTGGATGATTGAAAAGAACCACAGAACCTGATGTATCTAAACTTCTGCTTCTGATGCAAAAGCGGGGACAAAAGAGCTAATTCCTACCCCTAAAGAGGTGTCCTCTCCCCCTAAAGCTGTCCTCATGGCCCCCAAAGCTTCACCTTTTGAAAGTAGACCTCTTGTTCTGTTAACAGGGCCTTGTAAATGCTCCTCACTCTGTTTCAAGAATTGTTTTTCAGGCTGTGAGGAAGGCTGAAAACCAGTTTATAAATCTCTACCAAGGGGGAATAAGGCAGACTCATGTTCTGCAGGGATTTTTCCCTTTGGCATTACAAGCAGAGCCCTTCCTGGCGTCTCTGAGTGGGTTTTAAGGGCAGGAGAAAAATTCCACTGGGGAATTTGGCTTTGAGGGAAGGAGGAGGAACACAGCAATATGGGAAGGTGGACAGAACCACTGTGAGCCTCCAGACGGAAAGAGAAATGGGAGGCATTTTTCATCTGGACTTTAGCTCCTCTCTAGGAGGCTCTACTCCCTCTTGGGCTTCCCAGGGTAGTTCTGGATATCTGAAAAGTTGGCATGAGCCAAGGGGCTTTTTGTGGTGCAGGTTGCTGTGTTATGGCCAGGAATTCACAGTCAGATCCCAGGAGAGCTCAACTGCCATTTACAAAGGGATTTACTTCAAGGAAGAGTTTGGGTAAAGATCTTCCTGCCAGTGGAGAAACACCTTTTTGTTTTCACCTCAAATTCATATTTTTCAGTGCTATTTCTGGCCTCTTCTCTGGAGCCTAGCAGGTCTGAACAGAATCACAGAATTTTATTTATTCTTGTTTCATTAATGTCTTTCTCTCATCCTTAATTAGCACTAATGAGGCTAAACACTGCATTAGCTCCACAAGACAGAGTGGGAATTGGTGCGAACACCACCCCGCCGTTCCCATGGCATCACTGCCATGGTGCTTTTCTCTAGGGAGTGTGGAGTCTCTGTCACCCCTCCAAAACCCTGCAAACCTGAGCTATGGAGAGAATGGGGAATGTGAGAGGGTCCAGGACTCTCCAGTCATGACCAGCCCAGTTGAGTCCTTCTCCGTAGAGAAGCTTTTACACCACCAGGAGGGAAAGGGTGAGTTCAAAGAAAGACAACACAATGCCATTCTTTTGCTTCAAACCTGTCCGTGGCTCTCCTCTTCACCAAGCCATGTGCCTTAGTGTTTGTGTGGAGAAACACTCCTTGTGGGAATGTTGAACAGGAGGAGACAGAGGGTGGCACTTTCGGGAGGGATGCACAATCTCCCTTAGAGATTTTTCACCTGGTAGTTCCATACTCGAGTTCTGGATGCGGGGAGCAAAAGAGAGGAGCTGGGAAGGCAAGAGGGGTTACAGAATTTGGAAGAACACGGAAACAAGAGTGAAGAATCTTGCAGAATGAAGTCTCCCAGAAATTCTCTGCGTGGACAGGCAAAGCTGTCCTTCCTTGGAAATGTTGATGCAAATGTCATGGGAAGGATCTGGTGAAGCACTTGGACTGCCCAGGGGAGCTGTGGCGTCTGCAGTGCTGGAGTTTGAGTTTATTAAGCCAGAGACAGAGCAGTCAGGGCTGGATTAGGCAGAACTGATCCCAGCAGCCTCTTAGCATCTCTTCCAACTCTATTTGCCAGGATTCCCCGGTAGCTGAGAGCCTCATGGGCAAGCAAACAGACGAGTCTTGTTTAATGGAGTTGTGCTTCTCTTGCAGGCAAGCAAGTCTGTGCACATGCTTGGTAAAGAAAACAGCCCCTGCCACCTCCAGGAGGGGCTGAAGCCACTGCTTGTGGCAAAACGTGAAACCCTAAGGGTTAGATGAGGGAAATGGTCACGAGCCAGCTGTTAGAGGGACAGTGGGCACTCACCATACAGCCAAAAATAAGTGACAGTCAGATTTCATCAGTGGCATCCAAACCAACATGAAAATAGGCAAAATAATTAAATTATCTGTCTGAAAAGCAATGGCACAGCAGCGTTAGAAGAGCATTGTTCACTTGCTGTGCTCTTGAATCATCTCTAAGCCTGGCTTGTCGCTGTCCATCAGGAGAGAGCCCAGCCATTTCCTCCAGGATTTGATGACCAGCATGGGTCTCATCCACCTTCTTCCAGAAGGTTCTTTCTTCCAAAATCCCTCTTTGACTTTGGACAGACCTACTCCAGGCTCAGCCAACAACCTTTTGGAAACAATCCCACGATTTTGTAGTGATAAATAGAAAAGAAGTTACTATTAAATACAGACATTCATGAGCTTTCCAGACCATCTAGGAAAATGAAGACAATGCTCGACATGTGTGAGCTGAGGAGGATGGGGGATGTCTCTTTTTTTCTCTGCCCTACATCATATCAAATCCACTAAAGCCCCTAAAGAATCTCTAGTGAAGTGTGTTCACCAAACTGTCCTGGAACTGGCTCTGTTTGGTGGAAGGTCACTGAATTTAGGTCATGAGAAGATGGTGGCATTTTCTTCTGTTCAGGAAAAGGATGGGTGGTGACAGAAGTGTCTCTGCTCCACCACTGAGTCTTAAATGCCAGATATTGTTAAAACTCAAGAACTGCGTCCATCTCTGTGTTTTTGGCTGTTTCATAGTAAGTGGTGACAATCAGAGAGGCTCACTGGAAGTGGGGAAAAAAGGCTTCAAATCCTTGAGTTACTTTGAGATTTGAGTCTTCTCTGTTCATTTCATAAGAGCTCCCCTACACCTCGGATAAGTTCTCTTTCCCTCTTTGCTGGAACAGCTCACACGGGGAGAGAAGGCAGGAGAGCAGGGGAGGTGGGAGACAACATTGACTTGATGATTACGTGGCATCTTCTTCATCTCTCGAGCGGATCAGCCTGGAGTTCATGGGGAAGGGGCCAGGTTATGCAGTTATGATGTCCCCGTGGTTCTCACCCAGCACCAGGCTGTTCCAGGAGTCCTGTTTGGAGCTGGTTTGGGGAGACTGGCTCATGGCTGACTGGTAAGCCTGCGGGGAAAGCTTCAGAGCTGAGATCGCAGGGTGGATGGATGATCCATGTCCAGACATGGCAGAGACTGAGAATGCCTATGGAAAAAGGAGAATGCTGTGAAAAAGCTTCAAACCTTAGAGGACTGTGTGAATCCCTTAGAGCAACGTGTGAGCTGGTGCTGTTGTGAAAATGTGTCTGGATTTGGTGCAGGGCTGGAGATTGCAGCCTGTGTGGGATACTTTGGGCAGGCTCTTTCCTCTTGTCTCCTTTTCCTTCTAATTCTAGAAACACAGGATGAATTTGGTTTGAAGAGACAAAGATTATCCAGTTCCACCCCCTGCCATGGGCAGGGACACCTTCCACTCTCCCACGTTCCTCCAAGCCCTGGTCTACCTGGCCTTGGACACTTCCAGGGATGGGACAGCCACAGCTTCTCTGGGCAACCTGTGCCAGGGCCTCACCACCTTCACAGGGAAGAATTTCTTCCCAATATCCAGTTTAAACCTGCTCTCTTTCAGTTTGAAGCCATTCCCCTTTGTCCTCTCACTCCAGGCCCTTGCAAATAGTCTCTCTCCATCTTTCCTGCAGCCTCCCTTCAGGTACTTCCCTTTAAGTACCTAACTAAGGTTTTGAGGATGTTCTCCCCATGTCTTCCATCCTATTTCCCATTTTTTTCCCCACTGCCAACACCTCCCCTCTGTACCTGAGAAACGGGGCTGGGGTGCCCATAGTGAGATGAGAGCCCGGGTTCTGTTTTGATGGGGCGCATTTCCTCGGTGGTCGTGGTGCTGCTGCTGCTGCTGCTGGTGGAGCTGGTGGTCGGGGTAAGACTCTCGCTGCTGGATGGGCCTGGGAGAAACCAGAGGGTAAATCAGGCTCTTTCCAAAGACCTTTCAGCACAGAGCTCTGCCCACCCACCCATAAGTTAGTGTGGTAAAAATAAATTTTAAAATAGTTGAAGGATATTCAGGTATTTAGACAACCCCCATTTTTTTGAAAATTGGCCTGTTTTGTCAGTGGGTCTCTGACTTGCAGGGCACTGTGGTCAGAAACACAAATACACATTATAAAATAAATTCCTTCATTCAACACTTACCTGCTGGTGCCTTTGTTTTGTTAAGGTTCTTAGGCTTGCGTTTCCTTGTCTGAATCCCCTCTTTTCTCATGGCTAAAGGCCTTGGGACCTGTGGATCCAAATAGAAAAGCACATTGGTTTCTGAATGTCCTTAAGGTCATCTAAGAGAACAGGATTCCAGTTCTCACTTGTGGTCAAGCTGGTTTAATGGAAAGCAGCATCAAGATGGAGCCCAAATTCCCTGGTCAAGAGAGATTCAAGATGTGCATCCAAATGGGAATAGGAAGAAAGTTCGTACCATGGTTCTGAGTGTTTTAGGGCCCGAAGGGAAGAACAGCTCATCTGACTGACTTTCCTGTTTAACTCAGAGCAGAAACATCTGTCTGACTTATACCTGCTTTTTGGAAAGGCACCAAACCTTTGTGGGGTGACCTCCCTTAGGAGCTTATTCCACTGAGGTGCTCAGAAAGACACTGGGAATTCTAGGAAGAGTTTTTGGGTTTGGTGAGACTTCACCTCATCCACTGTAACTTCCAGCTTTGACCTGACCCTGCTGAATATTCTTTCATCTACTCTGAAGCACTGGACATCACTGAGTGCATCTTTAGTCAGGCACAAATTGTTCAAGCAAGAAATGCAAAATGTAAAGCAATTATTTATTGCCTTATATGATTTTTCTCCATATGTAAAAGTGTATAAAACCCCTGGGAGCAGCAATCACAGAACCGGGAATGGTTTGGGTTGGAAGGAACCTTAAAGACCATTTATTTCTAACCCTTCTGCTCTGGGCAGGGATGCCAGTGCCACGAGGAACAGAACAGGGGGCTGCCACTGAGAAATCACCAGGATGTTGAGGGCTTCTGTCTCTGCCATGGGGGTGGCCCCACTGCCACTGAGTGATGGGAGAAAAGCTGGAGATTTACATCCTGAATTCCTGCCATGCCTTGAACTCCAGTGGGACTCTTCTGGATATATCAGGCATTACATCAGTACATGAAGCCACCACTGGCAGGAAGGGACTATCTGGACACCTGCACAAGAAAATTCACCCATCAGTCCCTGACAACTCTACAGCCAAGCCTTAGCTGGGATCTGACAGCTCGTGTGAAGGAGCTCAGCCCTTCTTTGTGCTTCTGACTTGGCTTTTTATCTAAAGTTCCTGCATTTATGTGGAAAGAATCTGGGCCTGGTTTTGTTAGGTTTTAAGACTTATTTGCAAAGGGGACCTAATTAGTAAGTGAGAAATACCCAGTGTGCACCCCCCCTTGCGGGTATAAACATGATGTAACCTTGAGAGGGACTAAACCCCTAAAGGGACAGCAGGAAAAACAGCTCCAGGAGAGCGCAGAGGTGAGCAAAGAACCCGGCCCCCAGCCCGGTGCCACGGACACCCTCCCGCAGCGAGGATTTACCCCGTGGAGCTTCATGTAGAGTCCGCAGGCGTTGCAGACGGGCTCCCCCTCGGCGTTCCTGCGCCAGAGCGTGGTGGTCGTCGTGTGGCAGTTGGCACAGGAGAGGCCGACGCGGCGGGATGCCGACTGTGGGGACAGCGGAGCAAGGAAACATGTCAGCCCTGCGATGCCCTCACCAGCAGCACTCCAGATGCCAACCAGCTCGCTCCACCACGCCTCAGGGTTCCCTCTGCTCTTGCCTCTCTTTTTGCCCCTTAGCAGTTGTCCAACTACCTCTCTCTGCCCCTCTTGCCTTTCCACTGCCTCCAGGAGGTCTCAGCTGTCCTGAGGCATCCCGGATGGTGCCAGAAACATGAAATAGAATCATTAAGGTTGGGAAAGACCTCCATGATCACCAAATCCAAGCTGTGACCCATCCCCACCTTGTCAACCAGACCAGAGCAGTGAATGTCACATCCAGCTGTTCCTTGGACACCTTTGGAGATGGGGATTACACCACCTCCCTGGGTAGCCAATTCCAGTGCCTGAAGACCTCAATTCTTCCTGATGTCCAACCTGAACCTCCCCTGACACAGCTTGAGGCCATTTCCTCTTGTCCTGTCCCTTTTTCCCTAGGAGCAGAGTCCCACCTGGCTGAACCTCCTGTCAGGGAGTTGTGGAGAGTGAGAAGGTGCCCCCAGAGCCTCCTTTCTCCAGAATCCCACATCACCTGAACAGATCCGCAGATCTCCAGCAGGTCTGGTGGCAGCTTAGAGACCCCCCGGACGTGTACACACCTACACAAAGGTGTCTGGATCTCAGACCATCCTGACTTTTCCAACTCCCAAGCCCTTCACCTTCCAGGCATGGTGGCTATCCCAAGAAAATGTTACCAATGCCATAAATGTTACATATTCCTTTGTGCTGTGTTGCTCAAGGAGCTTGAGGGGAAGATTAAAAAAAAAGAAGCTTCCAGAAGCATTTTCCTCCTCTTGATGAAGAGGGATAATTAATAGGAATTCTCTCTTATAAATTAGTGCAGGGAGCAGACCCGAAGTTCCCTTTCTGGGTGAACTGGTTTAGTCAGGCTCAGAAGGCCACAGGAGAAAGCAGCGGGCTTGAAGACATATAAAATATGACTTTTGAGCTAGGAAGCAGAGTGGGAGGTGGAGGAAGAAAAAGCCACATCCTCCAAAGCTGCCTGACTCTTCCCATCACCCTTCGAAGCTCAGGCTTTAGAGGCCGGTAAATGAGAGAGGGAAGGTGCTGGGTGCCGGGGTGAGATCCTGCCTGCATCAGTCCGTGTCTGGAAAGGCGTTTCACAAGAGGGCGCTGGGTGCCTGTGGCTGCTGGCAGCGCTCGGGCTGCCGCTGTCACTTTTGTCACTCGCTGGGTTTGGGCACAGACAGGGCTGAGCGATGGAGCCTCGTAGGAAACAAGGAATGCAGAAACGTGGCTCCCAGGAGTGACTTGGCGGCTGATTTTAGCTTGGGATTGTGATCACAGAAAGTTATGGAATCGTAGATTGTTTTAGAATCATAGAATGTTGTGGAAGTGTAGATTGTTGTAGAATCATAGAATTTTAAGAGGTTAGAAGGGACCTTGGAGCTCATCTAGTCCCAACCACCTTCACTATCCCAGGCTGCTCAAGCCCTTATCCAACCTGGCTTTGGACACTTCTGGGGATCCAGAGGCAGCCACAGCTTCTCTGGGAAACCTGTGTCAGGGCCTCCCCACCCTCACAAGGGAAGAATTTCTTCCCAATATCCCACCTAACCCTGCCCTCTGGCAGTTTGAAATCATTCCCCCTTGTCCTGTCACTCTTGGAAATAGTCTCTCTCCATCTTTCCTGTAGGCTTCCTTCAGAGAAGCTGCAATTAGGTGACCCCAAAGCCTTCTCTTTTCCAGGTTGAACAATCCTCTTCCTGTTCCCCAGGTTCCTTGTGCATACCCCACCCTGACCCCGCAGGCTTTGGGATCCCCCTGACCTGCCCTACAATGGGGGTTTCACCTCACTCAGTGGATCTGGGAGCAGAGTATCCAAAAACATATCCAGAAAAGTGACCATGAAGTGAAGGGGTCACCCACCCATGACCAAGGACCCCTGTGGGTAAGAGAAGATGGACTGGTGCTGTCCTGGAACTGGGGACAGTTGCCATTCCTCCTAAAATGCCTGCAGGGATACTAAAGCAAAGACTGGCTTTTGCTGAACCGACACCACAAATCCCAAAATCACCCTGTGTCCTACAGCCCCTTCCACTGCCTGCCTGAGTGTCTGGAGAACTGCTCTGGGCAGTACAAGGCCTTGCAGTGTCCCAAGCATGAGAAAATCTGTCTTGTTTTGAAAATCTGGACCTCAGCTGGGCAGACGAACTTGAAACACCCCTTGGCATCTCCAGATGGCCAAGATCTCTTTACCTTCTCCTCACCCCACGTGTGTGATCTTGACTTACCAGCCTCCTCTGGGGTTTGAACAGGGGCCGGTTGATGCCGTTCATCTTGTGGTAGAGCCCGCAGGCGTTGCAGAGGTAGTGCCCCGTGCCGTCCCTCCTCCACAGCGGGGTGGACATGGCCCCACAGTTGACACATTCTCGCCCCTCGGAATAATCGTCAAAAAATTCTGCTGCCAGGATGGAGAGAAGGGAAAAGACTCGGTTAATTAGGTGGCCATACATTTAATTGCTGCTCTGGTTCTCAGTTTAGCCCAGAAGGACATTTCAAGAAATCACATTCAGATTTTATAGGCTGTGAGAAACAGCTCTTCCTTCCCCAAGGAAGCCCCCAGGGATTATTGGGAAGAGGGACTCCTTTCCCTGCTGTGGCTGCAGCACTTCTGTGGCAGCAGGGACACGGACACCAGGAGACAGAAATAGAAACCTTCCCTTCTGCTCTGACATTATCCAATTTTCGAGATTGGCCATGGCCAGGGCAAGCAGATCGGAGCAGGCAAACAGCCCTGTTTACAATCAAGGCAGATTCCTGAGATCACGGATAAACACAGACCCCACAGAGCAGAACTGCCCGGAGATCAGGCAGCTGCATCACAGCTGGGCAGGGAAAACCATTCCATGTGCCCTGCTCCCCATGGGAATGCTCCTCACCCAGCCCCTCTGGCAGGGGCAATGGCTGCAGAGAGCCAAGAGAGGGGAGGTTCCTGTGTCTTCACCCCATTCTCTGCACAGGAAACATCTCCTGAGTTACAGGAATCCACATGGACAACAGGAAGGTTCCCTGCCCATGGAAGGGATTTGGAAATGGATGCTCTTTAAGGTCCCTTCCAACCCAAACCATTCCATGGTTCTTGGATTCTAACCCCAGCTCAGGCTGACAGCTAACAGGCATCATTGGGAATTTATGTGTGTCAGAGGCTCAGCTTTTGGTGGAAATCTGCATCGTGCTTGATGCCACACTCCAGGGCTTGCTGCATTCACCCACTGCCTCCCTGCACTGGGGCTTGGCTGAAGCTGGGATGTGAGGGGATGGACAACTGGGCATGGAGTGATAGGAAAAGGGGGAATGGGCTTAAACTGACAGAGGGCAGGTTTAGATCAGATGTTAGGAAGAAATTCTCCCCTGTGAGGGTGGGGAGGCCCTGGCACAGGGTGCCCAGAGAAGCTGTGGCTGTCCCATCCCTGGAAGTGTCCAAGGCCAGTCTGAATGGGGCTTGGAGCAACCTGGGATAGTGGAAGGTGTCCCTGCCCATGGCAGGGGGTTGGAATGAGATGAACTTTAAGGTCTCTTCCCACCTAAACCATTCTGTCACTCTGTGAGCTGCCCTGGGCTGGGCCAGTCCAGTCCCTCTGGCTGTGGCAGGACCAGGAGATGCAAAGGTCAGCACAACACAGCTCGACTGCATCATCCTTAGGAAAGACACTGCTCACTCCCTGTTCCATGCGAAGCCTTCCAGAAGCCAAGAATTTCACTGTATTTTTTGCTCGTCCACCTGCTTTTTACACGAAAATCTCGGGTTCCTGCTCAAAGACAATTGCTCCCCAAGGAGCAAACCAAGAAAATCTGGCTTCTTGCTGAGCTGTGCCTCAATCCCATGTGATTCTCTGATGTCTAGCAAGGGTTATGTTCAGACGTGGCCTTATTTTCTCTTTTCCCCAGACTATTTTTGGAAAATCTGCAGGAAACTGCATCACCGTGAAGCGGCCAAAGGACAAAAAAATTAATGAAGTGGCGCCAGTAAACAGAAAGAGAGAAAAATATTCACGTGAGTCTAATTCTCCCTAGAAAATCAGGCTAAAAATGGCAGGAGATTACACTGTGTGCCACAGGGAAATGGTAGAAAGTAGTAATTTATTGCACCCAAGCAGCTCTGGAGCCAGAAAAGCAGGAATCCAGTATCTTCCCAGCAGCTTAGGAAAATCTCATTACTCTGGAACAATTCTGCTGGTTTCAAAAAGATGGGAATCCCGCCAGGCCATTTTTGTCCACACGGATTCAGTGATACCATAACCCTCACTTTCCCCCTTAAAATGACAATTGAGTCACAGCCAAAATCTAGATCAAATAAACTTCCTTTGAAAAGAGAAGGGATTGGAGCAGCTGATCAGGAAAAACTCGTTTCCTTGAAAAATCTCAAGAAAGGAAAACATTTCACCATTTTTTTTTTAATCTTAGACGTTTTTGAGGTTTTTGGTTATCATTTTCCACAGAAAAAGCCCAAGTATTTTCACAGTAATTTTTGTCCAGTAAAAAATCCCTTCTTTTTCAAAAATAATTCACTACAGAGTTGTGGACATAATCCAGGGAGAATTTAGCAGAGCAGACATATCAAAAATTAACAGTTAAAACTTGAGTGATTTGAGTTGTGCCTGTGACTAATTACAAAATACGATCTTTCTTGGAGATTTTTCCACCACCAAATGAAAATATAAAAGTTTTTAATCAAAGACAAAGGAGAAAATTCCTGACAGTCCCTCGGAAATGTTAAGACTTGGACTAGCTCTTGAATAAGAAGATCCCTCAAAAAAATGTCAAGTATGGATATATTTTTGGTTTTAGAAAAATGTAAGCCTCCTATTTTCTGGCAATAAATATTTTGTTGTCAAATGGTGATTGTTATTTCCCAAGCGTGGGACACTCAGCTCCAGTACCCACAATATTTGAAGTGCTGGTTTCTCATCAACATCCAAAAGACAAGTGCAAACCTGTCTTGAGACCTGCTCTCCTTTTCCATCTGCATTTGGCTGATATTCTTCCCTATTTCTTTGGTGCCTTTGGGTTGGGTTTTGGGGTGTTTTCCCAGTTTCCATGGGATTTGGACTGGAATGTCTCTCTTGAGGGACTTCCGTAGAATCACAGAATGGTTTGGGTCGAAAGGGACCTTAAAGCCCATCCCATCCCAACCCCCTGCCATGGGCAGGGACACCTGAAACCACCCCAGGTTGCTCCAAGCCCCATTCAAACTTTCACTGGTTGAAGTTCCCAAAAGTCCCCTTCTGCTTCCGTGGCAGTAACATTTGTGAGACTTTCCCCTCTCAGCTGCAGGCAAAGGTGATCCTTGTGAACGTTCATAAACAGGAATCATCGGTGTTTGAGCGGGGAAGGGACAGACTTTGTTCCCAGGGGACACCGGGGCTCCATGCGATGGGTGGCTCTCCCTAATCACAGCCCATATCAGATGGGTGTGTCCCCTGCGGGCACCACCCAGTGCTGAGTCAGGTGACATCTGCAGAGTGCAACCTCATTAAAACATTCCTGCAGCCCTGGCAGAGCAGGGAGAGCTCCTCGACCTCGGGAGGTATCACCTGGAGGAGGAATACCCTCACCTGCTTCAAAGGATGGTTTGGGATGGCACAGGAGGTGTCTTGGACACTGCTGGATGTTGGCTTGGAGATGATATGGGCTTGGGGCATGTTATTTATTGAACAAAGGGTGCTTGGGCCCTAAGAAAGTGGGAAACAAGGGATTGGATTTCTTTCTAGAAGAAATTATGTTTTTATAATTATTATTTTGTATATGGATAATTATATATCTATAATTTCACAGCATCACTAAACTCTGGGGTGAAGTTGCCGAGGGGAGCTTTCTGAGCTGTCCTTCTGGCCGCACATCCCTCTTGCTCTCAAAAACCCTGAAAATCTCCAAAATAATGAGGAAGTATCACCTGAAGACCTGCAGCCTGTGCAGTTTGGTGTGGGTAGGTGTCCAGGACCCAGAAAACCCAGATGTTCCCAGGGCTCAGAGCCCACAGGAGCTGGGATCCAGCACCAGGCTGAGCTATATTGGGCATGGAAGTAACCGGGCTTCAAGTGCACTAATTGTTTAATTTGTCACTGTTATTAATACTGGGTATTAAGGAGACTCCCCAGGAAAAAGCAGCAAAGTGTTTTCTTGGCTTCTGGCTCGGGGCTGGAGCTCTAAATCCTGGCATTATGAGATCCCCTGACACTTATTCCTTGTACTTTGCAGGCGGGAAAGGAAACGTTTATTCAGGCAGCGAATGGCCCGAGCGGCTCCTGGAGGGCCCTGAACAATGAGGGGGGAAGGAAAGGCTCCCCCAGTCGCACTCAGGGCAATAATTTCCGTTCTGTGGCACAGGAGCCGCTGCCTGATAATGGAGATTTATGGGTCCATCCGGTGACCTCTGTAATGGCCTTTCTGCTGGAAAGATTTACTCCCTCTCCCGAAGCCAGGTACAGCCAGCACTGGGACAGGGTTGAGGAAAGGATTTGCTGATCAGGCTGAGAAGGACACCGGCCCACGGCTGGGGGAGCCTCGTGTGTGCTGAGTGGCCTCATCTTCCTCTTTGGGTGTTCAGCTTCCCCACGTGCCTTTGCCAAGCCCTTATCTTGTATCTTGGGATCATTCAGTCCTTTTTATGGTCTGGGTCCCTGGTGTTGACTAATCCTGATGGCTTCTACTTAATTCTTCATAAAACCCTGCCTTTAGTCATGAAGGACCTTCTCACTTGAAAGCAGATCATGAAATCTCACTGAATGACCAGTGGAGAGGATGGGTTGTGTCCCACCCCTATCCTGGTCATTATCAGCTTGCTGTGTAAAACGAGATTTTCCCCCTCACATCTACTGTTTGTGAGCACTGCAAGGTCCCCGGGGCAGGAAATGTCACTCGTGTGTTGCACAACAGCCTCCTAATCTTGGGTGAGGCCTTGAGCACGCTCATGTCAGAAATACTTTCCACAATGGGACATCCAGTCCCCAGGGAGTCAGGAGTGGCTCCTAAGTGGAGGACACGGATCTGGTAGGGAAACACGAATTCTTGGATGTGGCCCTTCACGACCCTTGGTCGTTGGGAGGGGTCCTTCACATCCACCAGGATTGGCCTGTACGGACAGTGCTGGGATCAAGAGGAAAGCAGATTGGAGCCCCCAGCCACCCCACACTTCCAGCACCTGTGGCTCACCAAAAGTCTGAGGAATTTTGCCTTCCCAAACAGGAGAACCAGATATGCACTTGCAACTCAACCCAAGGCTTGAGCCTGGAGAGTGGCTTGAAGTGACTTCTTCCCACCATCTCTGCAAACCTCAACTCTGCCAGCCTGGCACTACTTCCACTCCTAGGTCCAGACTTCTGGGCTTTTCTTTAGCAACCCACCCCTGGAAGTGTCCAAGGCTGGGTTGGACAGGGCTTGGAGCAACCTGGGCTGGCAGGAGATGTTTCTGTCCATGGCAGGGGGTGGAACTGGATGATCTTTAAGGTCCCTTCCAACCTAAATCATTCTGGGTTTCTGTGATTAAATCTGCTCACATTGGAGAGATCATCTTTGAATGCATAAACCTGATGGATGAGGACCATAAGGGATGATAACAGAAAAAGGAAATATTTTGAATCCTTCAGTTCAGAGCCAGCATCCGATTTATAAATTTCTCTTCCCAAACCAGCCCATGGAAGGGGACAAAGAGCCCTCCCTACCCTGGTTTGGGTCAGACCCTCCTGCATGAGAAACAACGATGTTGTCTTCTACTTCCCTCCAGCCCCCTCCTGCCTTCACCCTCTCTGGATGGAAAGAGACTTCCATTAATACAGCACTGGAGTTTTGTTTACAGCTGGAGAGATATTTGATATCAACAGCTCCCCCTGCAGAAGTGTCTTCTCAACCCAATGAAGCAACTCAGCAAAGGAGAAACTGTCCTTCAAACACAGCCAGGCCACTTACAGGCTCTAAACAGAGCCTGAGAGCAGTTTTCCCAGCAGAGAAGCAGTTTCCTAAACCAATTTGTTATGATAAGAGGTGAGAGCCACGATCCTGTATATAGACAAATCCCAAATGGACTCTCGGGGGCACTCGCAGCTGAGGCAAAGGACGTGGACACCCTGGAATCCCACCCAGGACACCCTCACCTTCTGCTTCAGGGGGTAGCCACAACAGCCCGGTAGGGGAAACAGGATTTACCATTCCCAGCTGCTTTGCTCCAAATCCCAAAATTATTTCCATTAAAAAGTGGCAGCTTGGAAATCCTTCCTACTCTTCAAGCCTTTTGGAGTCCTTTTAACCAGCATTTTGCTGCAGCTAGACCAGCTGAAAGTCACATCTTCTATTTCTTTGGAGTGGGTTGAGGTGTTCCCATGAATTGCAGGATTCCAGAAGATGAAAATTCAAAGGGAAAAACCCACCAAAATGTTTCAGGTCAGATCACAGCAGTTAAAAGTTCTGGTTGGTCCAGGACTGTGGCAGAGAAGGACTGAACTGGAAAGGAAGGTGGCAGAAAAAAAAAAAGAGGAGAAACAAAAGAGGAATGGACAGGGAGTGACTTGGAATTTAAAAAGCCCGAATTTATGCATGGGGGAGCTCTGTAGCCAAGGGAAAGCTGTCAGTGAGCCTTTCCTTTGTCCATGGGGATTTCAGCAGCTTAGCACACAGGCTGGGATCAGAAAGTGAGGATGGAGCTAAAGGAGCCGAGGGTGCTTCTGTAAAAACAGGCTTTGCTCGTTGGCTTTTCCCCCTCTGCTCCCTCTTCTCTTCCTGTTTTCTCTCTGATAGAATTTGGGGGAAATTCACCCGGGGTCCCACTCTTTTGGAGACAAATGGGATCTGAACACAGGGAGAGTAGGACAGTGCCTGTCTGAGCAGTGCCCATCACTGGGCTGGGTGCTGTGGGAGTGTGGCTCCTGCTCTCCCCTGGTCCGGACTAACAGAAGGCATCACCTGTGTGACTGAGGATCTGCAGGAAGTGGGGAACCAGGTAAATTCCCCACACTTAGCCAGAAACACGGTTTCAAGCAAAAAGCATCATTGTGCAGCCTCACAGAAAGGTCTTGATGCCGTCCTAGAAGGTTTTAGGGTTTATCTGACACGTCTGTGGGGGAGAAGATGGCTGTGTACTCAGTTGGCTGCCTGGGCCAAACAGTTTTCCCTCTGAAATATAAAGGCTCTACTTACTGCTGAGGAAACATTCACCCTACAGTCTGGCTTTCCAGAAGGCAATGAAATCTGTTTTTCCCCAGCTCCGCGAAACACCACGGCGAGACTGTTCCTGTGCAACCCTTCCCAGGCCAAATGTTTCACGTCAAGGCAAAGGGAACATTGTGTCCCTCCCCTGCAGCACTCCCTGCTCTGCCTGCAGCAAGCCAAGGTCTGTGGCACACACCATTGCCAGCAGCCAGGAATACTCCTTTCCTTCGTGGATATGTTTTCCATGCTTTGAAGGACGGTGGAGGTGGAAGCAGCCAAAGCACCAGCTGAGATCATGTGCAAGAGGGCCACGATGGGAAGGTTGGGCAAATTCTGGGCCTGGCTTTGAGTTCAGGCTTGGCTCTGCAATAGGATGCCCTTGAGCAAGGCTTTTCATCTTGTGGTGACACCGTCCTTCCCCCGTGGCGAGGAGTGACACTGGAGGGGGGCAAGAGGACAATTTTCAAAGGCCACAGGTGGAGAGCTGGAGACAAGAAATGGATGGAAGAAGAGTGGGTGGAAACAAGCTGGATTCCTCTAAATCAAATCCAAGCAGGGTTTTGAGAAGGGGCAGGAGCTGGGGGCATGGCCAACCTGGTTGCTTGGAAAAGCACTGACAGCTCTCCAGCACACCAAACCCACCAGAGCCCAAACCATCCAGCCCCGTGGTTGTCCCAGAGCTGAGTGGAGAACCACATACACTGAAGGACCATGTCCCACATCCCAAAGGTGCATGGCCTGCTCTGCAGGAGACAGGAATGCAGACATCCCTGAGGGTCTTCTGGTGGGAGCCTCTTGGCCACCTCTTTGAGAGCGACCTGGTGTCCAGCAGCAGCTTCTGCTGACTGTCAAGTTGTGCTGGAGTGAACTCCCACCCACCAAGGTGACCTCCCCTTCCTTACTCCTCCTTCCAGTTCTTACACTTGTAAATATCCGAGGCTCCTCTGATAAACAGGAGATTCCTCTGCTTATCGACTGTCCAAATATTTTTTAACAAATCTCAGATTAGCATGGAGAGCCCAGGGAATGGGCAAGATGGGGTCAGCCACAGCCTGGGGTCTGCTTGGCAGGAGGCACCTGGAAATGGTCTTTCTCTCTTTGGACAAAGGAAAAGGAATCACAGCCCTGCCCTCCTTGAAATCTGGCCCATCTCCAAGTGGATGTGCCTGTCAAGAGACTCTTCTTTGATGGCCTCAAGGAAGGGACAGTGGGGAAAAATGTAGAGGATTAGGAAAGCTTGGGATTTGCAGTGCCATAATCCCTCCTGGGCAGCTGTTTCTGAGTTGGGAACAGGTCATGTGCAGCTGTTGCTGGTGTCCCCACAGGGGACCACAAGCAGGTGTGCTGTGGAATCCTGCCAAGCTCCTGCTCCATGGCTGAGCCATGGGAATTGGCCTTATGGCTATGGGGTAACTGGTGAACCCGGGCCAGTTACTGGGTAGGTGGAGAACCCTGACCCTGAGCCCAGCCAGCAGAGTCTGGCTGTGTTCAGATGTTCTGGGACCCCAGTCTAGAGTGTTTGCACCCAAACTGCCCAGGAGCTACATGAGGAGATGCTGGGCTCAGGCTGAGATGGTCTGTGAATGGACCATGCGGGGGGCTAACAATTATCACAGAATCACAGAATATCCTGAGCTGGAAGGGATCCACGATATCATCGAGTCCAACTCCTGCCTCTGCACAGGACACCCCAAGATGATTCTTCACTAAAGACTGAAGAGCATGATCTATTGGGTTTTTGTTAGGAGATGGGAGAATGTCCATCCTTGGGCATTCCAAAGCCTCATCCACATGCCCTCAGCCACTGCTGAGGTGGTTGTCCTGGTAGGGATCTTACAACGTGCATTTCTACAATCCTACAACTCCAGAAACTCAAAGATTGGAGTACTTTTTTCCTCAGACTGGTGCAGATTGGAAGGACAGACATTTATCCAAAGCAAGAAGGCAAAATTTTCCTTAGAGGAATACAATCACAACTGATTGTATTATTGTTATTATATTTGTGTGTGTTATACATACTTATAAATGTATATGTTTGTACATAACACATTAGCATGTCATAGAATCACAGAGTGGTTTGGGTTGGAAAGGATCTTAAAGATCGTCTAGTTCCAGCCCCTCTTCCATAGGCAGGGATGCCTGGGATGTCCGTAAGAATGCCATTGTAGGAATCATCTCCAATCAATTCTTTCTGGTTTTGCCATTAAAATTATTATTATTATTATTATTCTGTGACTGTATAGAAGGTAGCTATATAGACTGGTGTGTGCGCATATATATATATATATATACATGTGCACAAATAGACACACACATATATTTGAAAAAACTCATTTTGTATGTGTCAAACATATATGATGTATTAAAACCCCTCACTTTATAAATATAAAACATGTCTACACCATGTGTAGGAATATATGGAATATGTAAGGACTGCTCCACATGTCCAATCCCTCCCTAGGCATGAGAGCACTGACCAATATCAACATATCCAAACCCCTGTCCCCGTTTTCTTCGGATTTCACTGATTTCACAGGCTCTGTCTCCAGTTTGGAGCTGTTGCACTGATAAATCCCACTCGGAGGAGCTGCACCAGCTCAAGCCCGGCCAGATCCCGGCCTCCCTGCGGGACTCCAGCCAGGAACAAACAAAAAGGTGTTTACTACAGCTCATCACGTTAGAGGGGACAGTGAGTTTGTCTAACCCCTGGCCCTTCTCTTTTCCTCTTTTATTAGTTATTCTGGACGTTAAGTCAACTCAGCCCCCGAGCGGGGCGGGAGGAGGGGGTGATAAAGCATCTGCAAAGGTCACTTCGCAGCCCAGGCCAATAAAACGGCAGGTACCGAACTTATCAGGGCCACATATAACTTGCAGTTTTCTAACTCAATTGATTGGACTTTTTATCTAAAATAACAGGCATTATAAGATAGGCGAAAGTAGAGATAAGGAGGAAAATTGAGTAGGCCTCGAATCAAGATCAGCCTGGGGACAGGTTCAAACTCCCACACCTGCCCCAGAGGAATCAATGAAAGTTTCTTGGCGCCATCCGCTCGTTTTGAAACGCTGCTGAAGTTGGGTGAACTTTGAGACTGTGGCGTTTATTCTGTGATTATAATTAACCTGCTCACCCGTTGTTATTGATTTGTGTGGAGGGAGGTGGCAGAGCCTGACTGGGATGTGGGTTTGGGAAGAGAAGTGCTTGGGGAGGGCAGGCAGCTCTGGCAGAGTGAGAGCCTTCACCTGGCTCGAGGCAAAGGGAAGGGGGTGCGATGGGGATTTCACCCTCCTGCTTGTGGTCCTACTAGTTTTGGGAAGTGGAAAGACCCTCAAGCCCAGATCTTCATATCCAGAGAAGCAGGATAAATTACAGCATCACTGATCTGTCCCAGGGAAGTAATGAAGGACTGAACATGGGAAAAGTCATGCCCAGGATCCAAAGCATCATCCCAGCCCAGGGGAGCATGAGGAAGAGACATCTCCCCCTCCAAACCATCTGCCCCTCTCATGCTCCACACCACCCAGGCATGTCCCAGCTCAGAGTCCTTCCCAGCAGCCAGCCCCCCGGGCAGGCAGCCCCTGGGGCCAGCACTCCCTTCCCAAAATAATCTCAGACATCTGGAACCACACGTCATTCGGAGGAGTCCTGATGTCTGGGGCTCAGGGCCTCACTGATTTTTTTTACAGCTCCAGCACTGCAAGCCCTGAATGTTGAATAATGGTGGCTCACTGGCTTGCAAATCCAAGAGTCTGGCTTGGAAATTCATAGGAGTTTAAATGATAAATATTAGGTTATTTTTTTTCTGCCTCGTCTAGGATTTCAGCATGAAGGAAATCAGGGTTTTCCAGCCTCTCTCTTGTCCAGGAAAGCTGTTCTTTCCCTTTCTGAAAGAGCAGAGCCTGATATATGATAACAGGACTCTGGAAGCTGGATCTTGAAGGAAAATCGAGGTGCACCAAAGCATGAGGGCTGGCGACAGCCCGGGGTGGGCAACTGGGAATCCAGCAAGGGAGAGATGTCTCCTGAAATGTCTGGAGGTGTTTGCAGAGCCAAAGGGGATGACAGCTCAGTCCCCTGGGCCTTGAGGTCAGAGGACAACCTGGAATTTTCTTAAATATTACGGACATAGAGAGCTCCATGTGGAAAAACCAGAAAGAATTGGTAAAACCTTGCTTGGAGAGACTGGTGTGTTCTCCTTCTCCCTCCCTGCTTCATCTCTGCCCCCAAATTTGGATTTTAACCTCTTAGGAGAGTCTGATGGCAATGGGAACCCAGCCCCATCCCAGCTCCCTGTAAATCCACTGTGCTGGAAGCATGGCCCAGCGGAAAAGAGCTGAGCTCTGGGAAGGAGAGCAGGAGCAGGGAGCGGCGTCCCACCATGGAGCCTCTCCTGAAATGCTCCCTCAGCAGACACCAACTTAATTCCCAGGGATTAGCAGGAAGCATTTCCAGGCAGCGATTTTGTTATCCCAGATTCAGAAGCAGTCCGGTACCAGTCCCTGGTGGAGACGGGAGATCAGCCCTGCGGGATCCCTCATCTGGCTGCCCTCACCCCACCTCTGCTGGAAAAATTATTATTTTTTGGCTTGCCAGGAGTTGGTTTTTTTCCTCTTTCACAAACAAAATGAATTTCCGAGTCTCTCCCAAGGCTGGTGTGAGCGGTTTGAGCCCAGCTGGCTCCGATAAGAGTCTCACAAGCTTTAGGGGTGACTAAAAATAATTTTAAAAACCACCCCGAATTCCTTCATGCCGCAGTGTATAAACCAAGTGGCCACTTTTCAGGACAAAAAAGGAAGGTCCCACTGGATTTTGGGGCTTCACCTCCCTGAGAACACATGCAAATTCCCGTATAATTTGCAGTGGGCTGAGTTTCTTCCCTATGGACTCTACTTGCATGGGCCTGATCCTGCACCAGCTCCTGGTGAACCTCCCTGTGCTTTAAAAGAGGGATGACTTCAGCCCTGAGCAAGGAACTGGGTATTTTTGAGGTTGTTTTTTTTTTTTTCACAGTTCATACAGAATCTGTTTTTTAGGGCATGGCTGATCCTAAAAACCTGGGCAGGTTTGGCATTAGAAAGACAGAGAAAGCAGAAAGACATCGGAAAGACCGGACTTGCTCCCCCCAAGCAAAGACTTCGTTCTGCAATTAGGTATCCACCTCATTAAGCAAAAAAACCCCTCTGTGCCAGTAAATAATTGAGAAAAAAATTAATCACCGGGCATTTCTTGGAAAAGGAAAAATTATTTTCGCTTCCAGTTGACACTGCCCCAAACTTGGCTTTAAAATTCAGGTCTTGCCAGAACTCCAAAGCTGAATCATTTCAGCGCTGATGGCGGGGTCAGATCTGTATCCAACTTGGAATATCTCTGCCTGGCTCTCTTTTGGAGTAGACCCAGCACCTGCCAGTTCTTTTTTTGGGGGATGAGAAAATCCAGCCCGAGCTTATCATATTGAAAAAGAAATCACCGCCGAGCGCCTTGAGCATTTAAAGCGCGCAAGAGCGCGGGGAATGCTGCAAACTCAACATATCCCACAGCAAGGACCTCCTGGAAAAAAGGGAAAAAAAGGAAAAAAAAATCCCAACATTTTTGGAGAGGGTTTGAAAACACAGGCGTTTTCAAAAGAGCCTTTAATGCCACTCGTGCCAACGGTGATGGAATTATTTTTCTGAGGGCTGTCACGCACGTGCAGGCGCCTGTGTGTGGAAAGACCTCAGCGCTCAGGCCTGGCAGATAATTGGGTTTAATTTGTCATTACAGATGTATTTACAGCTCAGGCCCGGTCACCGTGACCGACCGTGTGGGGAAGACTTGGAAAGGCAGGAGAAGTTTTCATATTTTGCCATAACATGGGATGTGACCGTAGACAGCTGTGAGGGTTTTGTCCCATGAAGGAGAAACACCAATTTTTCTTAAAATTAACAAAAACCCCCTCAATCTGACCTTAAAATGAAATTTGCTTCTATAATTCAGGTTAATTTAGGAGGTCAGAGCAAATTCTCAGCTATTTCCCTGGTTATTTAAGCAGCGTTTCACACTCGCACACCAAAGGCGAGTTTACACCTTCCTGCCAGACGGCAGCGCGCATTCCGACCCGCCAACAAGGTGAATATTTGGCATTTCCAGATATTCCCATCTCCATTTTTGCAATCCTGCAGGCATAATCACGCGCATTCCCCACTCCCAAGCAACTCAGGCCTGTAACAACCCAACCTGGCCGTTACAACCGGGGGGCTTTGGCGGCGTAATCGCGTTTTTTGGGATCCCATGTGCCCGTAACGCGGGGCCGGCGCAGCAAAACTCTGCATTTCTGCCTTTGCCTCCCAGCAGGAGCAAAACTTTCTTTTCTAAGCCTATGGACTGAGCTCTTGAGCTAAATTCCCACCTGGTTTTGTAGTCAGCGATGAGCCCCAAAGGGGAAGCAGACCCTTTGTTAAGTTTTCTATAATTGGGTTGCAAAAGCCTTGAAGAACCCAAGATTTCGGCTTCCTCTGCCCCGTGAATCCCCAGGAGCGTCACCGAGCAGGGGGAGATCCCCAAATATCCCTTTTCAATATGCACCTCCTTTTTGATAAGGAAATTGCAGGGAGGGAAGAACATACCAGGCTGGTGCATGAATTTCAGAATAAAACCTCTCCAACTTGATATATTATATTTGCATTGCTTTTATTCCTATGCTTGCAAAGCTCTGCAGGGCTCAAGGAGCAAAAGTTTCAGCTCAGAGCCCTGCGCCAATGAGAAACAAAACTTCTGAAAGTTTTGGGACAACACTATCAATTTTGTTTTAAATTGAATTTTCCTTAAAATAGCATTTTTCCACCTTTATTTTAATAGCCCCTGCAAATACCCTCTCCCAGAAACAACAGGCTGCTGACCTTCAGGCACATGAAATGCCACTTTTTCACCCAGTTTGGGATTTTGTTTGCTGTTTGGGATTTTGTTTGGTGCTTCGTTGGTGTTTTTTTCCATACATCCTCAAATTTTCAGAGTGAGATAGTTTGTCCATTCAAAATACCCCTCTGCATTTGGGAGAACCAGTTTTGGGGAGCCCCTTTCTGGCAGCCAAGCCAAGGTTTTCCCATCAACAGAAGAGCACAGAGGTGTCAGGATTTGGCCTGGTTTCCTTTGGAATACACTGCCTGATAAACACTCATCTGTTTCCAAGAATTTCACCTTTTTCCCTTAAAATTTCTGGCAAAAAAATATGGAGAGAGCAAAATAGAGACTGTCTCGTAAAAAAAACCCACTGCTGTTATTGTTACAGGGATAAAGAAATGCCCATGCACATTTGTGGAGAAGAAAAATAATTAATCCTGGCTTAATAAAATCTTAGATTGAGCACCACCATCCACTGCCTTACACTTTACTGCTCTATAAAAGTTTGTGAACATTTGTAATGTATTAAATTCTACCCCGTGGCTGTTCTGTGCAATGTAAGGACTTGTATTTGGTAATACAGTGCAATTTTTAATTAAGGAATTGAATTATTAATAGGGGTGACAAAGTGCCCATGATGGTGTTATTTTTATTATTATCTTTGATTTATTTGCAATTTAAATTCTACTGCTTGGGAGGCTTGGAACGGGGAATAAACACTTGTGTGTTCAAGCTTGATCTTGCTCAAAGATTAAAAACCCTGATTCTGTGGGTTTCATCCCAAATCCCAGACTGACGGGTGACAATTAAATTAGGAGGGAGAGCAGAAGGTGGATTCAAACCCGAAGAGTGGGGAACAAAGCCCTGGGCGAACCTTCCCCGCCGGCGGGGCTGAGGTGAGAAATGCGGCCGCTTGCGAAACGAGGGATGGAGAAAAACGCAGACGCGTCCTACAGCCCCATCCCGATGTCCCACAGCCCCATCCCGATGTCCCACAGCCCCTTCCCGCTGTCCCACAGCCTTTCCTGCCATCCTGCGTTCACATCTCTCTGCCCTATGGCCCCATCCCTCCGTCCTACAGCCCCATCCTTCAATCCTACAGCCCCATCCCTCCGTCCTACAGCCCCATCCCTCCGCGATCAGGGACAGGAGAGGTGCTGGGTCCCCCTCATCGCCTGCCACCCCACAGGGACCGGCCACCTTGTCCTTTGGTGCGTGGGGAAGGTCAGGGGCGGCTTGTAGGGCAGAGGGTTGTAACAAATGCCAGTGAATCACTGGAAATGTCAGCCCCGGGATGCGACAGGGCAGATCTCTTAGCATCCCTATGGGAAAGCTTAAGATCTGGTTCCCAATCTCTCCCCCACCCGCAGCAGAAAGGACATTTTCCAACCCGGTGTCTGCTCCAGGCTTTGATCTTCCCAGATACTGTTGCTGTGTTCCAGCAGCGCCTGTTTGAGGAGCCCTGAGGATTTAGCCAAAAAGAAAACCCCAAAAAGCACCCACCAGGATTGCCCACAGCCCTCGCCCCGATTTACTACCAACCACAGCAACTTCCGCGATGCCACAGCAGACGTAAAAACCCGCGCTGTGGGCGAAATAAATGGGAATGGGGGTGGCAACTGGGATCTGAGCGTCCATCCCCAGCCTGGAAAGATCCAGGAGGCAGCGAGGGGCTGTGGGATGGACGCGCTCGGAGCCCCGTGCCGCCCTCCATCCCCGCTTCCCTCTGCCTGGGGAAGGGGGAAGAGCCAAACTGCCCATCCAGGCTCATTTTGGGAGCGATTTCAATGGATTTTAGGTGCTGGCGGGGAAGTCTTTTGAGCGGGGATTCTGCAGCTGGTCCTTTTCATGCCTCATTAAGTCGGGAATTCACAGTAACTCCATCCCAGGCAATGCCTGGGGCAAGTTCATTGCCTCGACCACAGGGTCTGATCCTGCTCTTCAGGGTAATGAAATCAGTCACCAAACTTACCCTGAAAAGCCCAAATTTGGTATTTTGAACTCACACCAGGGAAAGTTTTTCAAACGGGCCCGTGTGTTTTACCCGCCCATCCTTCCCGGTGCTTCATACCACGGTTAAAGCCAAGCCAAAATTCCTCGATTTAGGGAAAAACAGGAAGATCTGTATTTCTTTTAGTGTTATTTTCTTCGAACACATTTTCACTAATCTTCTCTTCCCTGTGTGTTGCTTTATTGTCACAGGGATATATTTATATAAAACAGGGGGGAAAAGTCATGCCCAATTGCATAGACTGCAAATCCGTATCTGCAAATTCAGCTACACCTGCCTAGGATTGACCTGTATTATTAAAAAAATGATAATAATTAAAATTTTAATGACCCCAGGGGTGCTCTGCGTTTAGCACTGCCCGAAGGTGGTGGGTCTTTAGGAAAAGAAAATGAGAGCGCTGCAAATACCACTTGATTTAAAAGGATTGCGTTTCCACCTTGAGGTTCCTCACTGTGCAGAGAATAAAATTACTTTTAGCCCTAAGAAAAGACAGAGAAGGAGTCAACTCCACCGTGCCAGGGATTTCTCTTTTGCTGACCAGGTTCGGATGTGGGATTAAAGTGGGTCTGTGATGGGAGTAATCCACAGCGTTGCCCACCCCCCCCCACCCCCCCCCTTCTGTCAGTGCCTTCAGTTTTTCAGGGTTTTTTACCCTTAAAACCATTAAAATAAATCCTTTTCCCAGCTCAGAACCCCCCAGCCAGCCTCTACACGCTTCACATAACCCCCTCGGTGCCCAAAGCATCGCTCGGCTTCAAGGAGGGACCCGGCAGTGGCCGCGTCCCGACTCGGGGAGAAGAAGGAACGGGGCAGGTCTGGACCTTAAACTACTTCCCGGAGGAGCTGCCTTACAAAAATCTATTGTAATCCTGATTTTAAAATTCGCCAGCTCTCAAGCAGGTTTTTTTGTTTGTTTTGTTTTTGTTTTTGTTTTTTTTAACCAAAACCCAAGCACTTTTGGTTTAAAATTCGAGTGTTTTTCCATACCAAAGGCAGAGCCGTAATTAGCCCCGTGCTAATGAATCCCGCGGATTCGGCCGCGCTGCCGAGAATCCGGCACCCGAGTCAGGACCTGGCCGTGGAGAGGAGTCCCGGCTCCCTCCTCCTTCACTAAAAACCAATTTCTGGGCTGGCTCAACTCATTCCTTCTTCCTAGTGCTATTTAAAAAGCCATTTTTTGCCATCAAAATGCGGAGCTGCAGCACAAACCACCGCGCTCAAAACCCCCAAATCCCCACGTTCAGCCCCTGGCACTTCAAAAGCTGATGGGTGTTTTTGCAACTGCAGATCTTCATTTGCATTATTTTGGGTTATTTTTATTATCAAGAGTCCTTCTGAGACCACCGCAAAAAGGTGATTTTTTTTTTCCCCCAAGGAAAAGATGGCACCGTGGTAAAATACAAATATTCCTATGTGCTCATGGATATTCAATTAATATTTCATAGCTTAGTTTATCCTGATTTTTCCCTCTGCGTTCTACCTTCTCATGGCTTCCCAAAAAACACTGCCTGGTTGGCTAAAATTTTATCCCTAATCTGTTCCTCGTTTTGAGAAATTTCATAGCACCCAAAGAAAAGCACAAGATGTTGGCAAGGCCAAGCCTTCCCCCAACGACCAGCTTTCCTTCTTTTAACATCTTAAATTAATGCAAAAGACAACGCAAATCCTGTTGGACACGATGGAAAAATCACCCTCCAAAACTCGGGTTAGAGACCACAATCATAAAATAGATCTGCAGACAAATTTGAGGTTTTTTCTTTGTTAACCCTGACCCCAAAGCTGACAGAAATACCTTCACGGAGAGAAGGCCAGAAGGAAAAAATGGTTTATGAAACTACAATGCAAAGATGCGCCCGCATTTCTCTCCCTTTTTATCCCTCTTCCACCCCACCAAATATAAAATCAGTGTTTTAAGCCATTTGGACAAATTTTTCGTTGTAGGAACCAGAGGAATTCAATTAAGTGAAAGGCTCCGACTCGGCACAAGAGATCAGCGTGAGGGTTTTTTGGGTAAGGAGATTCTGAAACACCAAGATTGCGATGTTCAGATGTGCCCGTGTTCCCCAAAAAGCACCATTATAAATGTGGATGCATTTCTTTTAATCCTTCTCCATCGTCTCTCCCACCTCAGCTCTAAATTTCTCTTTGCTGTCCCTTTTTGTAGCCGGACCTTTCAAAAAAATTTTTACGAAGACCAGAACGTAAAACAGCCCTGACGGAAGATTTGGGATTCATGGACCAAACTTTATTTTGTTAATGTTTCCAGTTTGACACCTAAAGCCAGCTCAGGAAGGGGCTGCCTGTGTGTCCACGGAACATCGCGGTCCTGCACCCCACAATCATCCCCATCAGAGCCCCTAAATCCCCTCGGAGCTATTTGAGGAGCCAGCAGGCCCTCACTCCGGAGCTCAGCTCATCATTCCTTGCTGCTCTGGGCCTGCCCTAAATTTCATTTACTTTTTGGAAACTGTGACCTCTGAGGATATTTTGGAAGGGTGATTTTGCAGAAAAAGTAAGAGCAAGGACCCCAACGCTTTCCAGCCAGAGAGGCCACTCCGACAGCGCCAACCCCAATACTCCAAATTCCTCCCTCCTGCCCTTTGCCACTACTCACAGCGGGGTGTGTGCCCCAAAATCCGGGGGGTGATGGGGTGAAACCCTCCCTCCCATCTCCCAGCCCCGTGCTCACCGATGTTGGCGTGGCGGGCGGCTGCGGGCGTCCCTCGGCTCTGCAGGTTATGCAGCATGGGGCTGTCGAAGGGCGAGGAAGTCCAGGTCGTGGCCATTTCGGGGCTCATGTAGGCCGGGTAGGGGCTGGAATAGGAGCCGCCGAAGCCCCTGCTGTACTGCTCCCTCCCGTTAGCAGAAAGATTCAAGGAGCTGCTGTAAGCCGCCGCCGCTTCCCGGGAAGAGGTGGCCGGGATGGGGGTGCTGGTGGAGAAGGAGAACCGAGGTGACACGGGAGGATGAGAAGATCCAGGGTTGTAAGCGGCGCTTTCGGCTCCGGGCTGAGTCCAGATGGAGTGGCTGG
>VYXC01009542.1:152725-232237 GCA_013397175.1 Platysteira castanea
AACACATTAGGAATTTGGGCGGGCGGGGGGGAGGGGAAGAGGGGAGGCAGTTAATTTAATTTTTTTCTCTGTGCTGAAAATTGCATTTTTAAAAAATCATGAAGAAAAATGGTGAAAAATAGGGGGAGAAATCAGCGGGCGGAATGTGGTTTTAGCAGAGCAAAAGGGATAAATGCGGCCGGCGGCTGCTGTGTATTGGGCATTTGGGAGTATTTGGGATTTTCGTTAATATTATTTTAACCATTTTATTTATTCCTTGCCTTGGCTGCAGCCGGGAAGGGTCTGGAGGAGGGAGCTGGGGGAAGTCTGAGAGTTACGGGCTGCAGGAGGGGATTGAAGACCCCGGGACAGTGGAGAGGGGAGAAAATCGGCTCCAAAAAATGTGGTGCCTTCGGCTGGGTGGCATCTGCGGGCGGTATGGATCAGCTGTAGGTATCGATAGGTACCTATCTATAGGTATCTATCTCTACGTATCTCTAGGCTGTCCCTGACTTGTGTTAGAGCAGCCGGTGCAACTGGGGACGGGAAGGGGGATCCCAAGATGCACCTCCGATTTTTTGGGGCTGCGCGGCAGGACCGGGATGGNGGAACCGCGCTGAGCCCAGCCTGGCGTGAGCCGGGAAGGACGGGATGGATTTAGGACACACTTTCTCCTGGAAGAAGCAGATTGGACACAGCAGAACGCGGCGACAAAAAAAAACCCCAAACTAAACCCAAAATTCCGTTCTACACGCGAAGGAGCTTTTTTCCCCCCCTTGAAATTAACGAAATCTGGCTGAAAATAAACTACGGGAACAAACTCTGGCCTTGCCTCTCTCCTTTCCAGCTCCCACTTCTGCCTCAAGCAGGAAAAAAGTCGATTCGATGCCTAGTTTTTAGGGTTTTTTCGTTTTGCTTTTTTCCCCTTTATCGAACTTAGTTCCGCAGCAGTTTTAGAGTTAAAGCTCCGGCTGTTGATGGGTGCAAAAAAACGCACCAACAACCCAACCCAAAACAAACAAAAAAACCCCCAGAACACATTAGGAATTTGGGCGGGCGGGGGGGAGGGGAAGAGGGGAGGCAGTTAATTTAATTTTTTTCTCTGTGCTGAAAATTGCATTTTTAAAAAATCATGAAGAAAAATGGTGAAAAATAGGGGGAGAAATCAGCGGGCGGAATGTGGTTTTAGCAGAGCAAAAGGGATAAATGCGGCCGGCGGCTGCTGTGTATTGGGCATTTGGGAGTATTTGGGATTTTCGTTAATATTATTTTAACCATTTTATTTATTCCTTGCCTTGGCTGCAGCCGGGAAGGGTCTGGAGGAGGGAGCTGGGGGAAGTCTGAGAGTTACGGGCTGCAGGAGGGGATTGAAGACCCCGGGACAGTGGAGAGGGGAGAAAATCGGCTCCAAAAAATGTGGTGCCTTCGGCTGGGTGGCATCTGCGGGCGGTATGGATCAGCTGTAGGTATCGATAGGTACCTATCTATAGGTATCTATCTCTACGTATCTCTAGGCTGTCCCTGACTTGTGTTAGAGCAGCCGGTGCAACTGGGGACGGGAAGGGGGATCCCAAGATGCACCTCCGATTTTTTGGGGCTGCGCGGCAGGACCGGGATGGTTTGGGAGGGGGGATGGCCAGGAGTGGGAGACGAGGCTCCCTGCGAGCCAGGAGACGTCTCGGGGCGGCATCGCCTCCTCCCGCCCCCTTCCCACCCGTCTGGGGCTCTGGGGATGGACAGGGGGGTGCTGCCCCCGGCCCTGCCCCTCCAGCCCTCCCCTGCTCCAGCAAAGGGGGGAATCCCGAGCGTCATCCCCCGGTGGAGCTCTGCGCGGGGAGGGATGAACCCCCCGCCCTCCCGAGGGACAGATTCTGGACTCTCCTCCCTGGGGAGCCTTGGAGTCCCCGCTCTGGGGCCCCCTTGCACCCCGCTGCCCACAGACACGTGCCAGGGCACCCCAGCGCAAGGAAAACCCACGGGACACTGTGGACAACGCAGCTGGAAGGGACAAGGGGACAATCCCCCACCACAGCCGAGGCAGCGTGAGCCGCTCGCAGGGGACCCTGCTGTGGCTGCCACCCCCACCCCGGCTGAACCAAAGGCTCTCGTCACGCCTTCAGAGACACTTTCCCAAACAAACGTCACATCTGTTTACAGGGCGGCAGTGGTCCCAAAATGCCACCAACCCCCCGCCTCCACCGCCCGCCATCCCAAAGGCCAGGTACTGCCCTCGGGAGGAGGGTGGCCAAGGAGCATCACGGCTCAGTGGAGCTTCAGGAGAATTTCTAAATCCTTTCTGACCATCCCCTGCACCCCCAAATATTATTTTATTGCTTTTTACTTTTTCTTTTTTCTTTTTTTTTTTTTTTTCCCCCAATGGAAATAAATACAAGTGACTTCCTCAAGGGCAAATCCATGGATGCGTGGAGCAGCGATCCGTGCTTTGATGCAGCAGGAGGGGAGAGGCCGAGAAGTGAGGGTCAGGCGGGATCTGAGACCCACCTGGAACGGGATTTTTAGGAAACGGGGATCTTTAGGAACCGGGATCCACAGGACATGTGACGCCCTACGTGTCTGTGCCACTGAGTGTGCGTGGAGGGGACAGATGTGTCCCCAGGACACTGAAAATACAGCGTGGATCAATGCGCTGCGTTCTTGTCAGCTTTACTGCCAAAATCGAGCAAATTGAGCCTACAACGTCAGGGCTCCGAATTTCCCCGTCCGAGATTCTCTGAATTGGTGGGGAGACGTGAAAGCCCAGCTCGGAGGGACCTTCCCCCGGGGGACAGGGGCTGTGCCACCGCGGTGGGACGAATGTCTGGTGGCATCTGTGGCCACACGTCACCCGTGGATGGGGGACGTCCCGGGGCCACCAGCACAGGGACGAGTGGGCGAACATCACCTGAGGTGGGGGGAAACCCCTGGGGACGAAGGGGGTGCGTCACCAGCGGGGCTCCTGTCGCCCACTCGCAGCGCCCTCCACACGTGTGGTTCTGCTGTCACCATTGTCACCGCCCTTTGACGCAGCGGCAGAGAAACCACTCGTGTGGAACACACCTGCTGTGACATCCCGGCTGTCGGGAACTGACCGGCCCCGGCAGAGCCCCTCGCGTCTGGTAGGAACAGCGGCGGTGATGGAAAACCCCTTCTCATTCTCGGGGAGGCTGGGAAAGCCGTGTGCAACAGGCGGGGAAGGCTGCTCTGCCTGGAAATGCCTGGGCTGGAGCCCTGGGAATGCCGAACGTCAGTCGGTATCACCGGCCACCATCTATCCATATATCCATTTATCCATCATCTAGCCATACATCTCCATTTCCCTATATCCATACATCTCTGTAACTCCCTGCTCATTCCTATGCCTATCTGCTTTTTTGTGCCTTTCTATTTGCCAAAACACTGCTTTATTTATCCATGTATTTATCCGTGTGTCTACACCTCTCTCACCTACCTGTCTTACCTTCCTACTCACCTGTACCACTCACTGTACGTCCCTACCTGTCACTGTGGGGTCCTCTACACCCCCGTACCTCCCTCCCAGCCCCCCCGACCCCCTCAATCTGCCCCACTGGGAAGTTCGTACCCCCTCACAGTGATGCTGCCGCTACCCCAGACCCACGGGGCTGCTGCCTGCGGGAATGCCTGGATCCCTGGATCCCCCTGGAGTCCCCTTCACCCTGACCCCCGTGGGGTTCTCTTCACCCCGACTCCTCCGCTTCTCCCCCCAAACACATCCCGGATGGATGGGGCTGCCTCCAACCCCACCTTCGGGGGTCTCCCTGCTTGCAGCCCGCACTCCGGGCCGTGCCAAGCCGTGCCGTGCCGGCAGCGGAGCCGTCGGGGCGGCGGGGCCGGGGCTGTCAGCCCCTATTGATGAGGTGTGGGCTGACGGCGGCGAGCGGCGGCCGCCGGCTCCGCTCCAGACTCCCCGGCGCTGGGGTCAGTGCCCCGGGCGGCCCCGCCGCCGCCGGGAAGGGAAGGGAAGGGCTGCGGGGCCGGAGCCGCAGGCGATGCCCCTGCGCTCCCTCCGAGCATCGGGCACCGGGTGCTGGGAGATGCAGCGCCGAGGTTGGATGTGGTGATGAAAAAAAGCCAATCCTGACCCAAATCCTCCACCCCTGGGTGGCAGATGCAGGGCGAGGACGGAGGTTTCGCCGCTGAGTTCCTCCTGGGCTGAAAAAATTGTTTCTCTCCCTGCGGTGATGTATCAGCGGTTGAATTACTCCGCTTATTCAGGAGAGGAAAGCAAAAAAAGAGGTAGATTTCACATAAAAGTAAAGCCACAAAACCAAAATAATTTTTCATGCACCAAAAATTCCAAGCCCTGAACTTCCAAGCCCAAATCCACGTGAAATGCACTCACATGAGCAAAGGACAAGCAGGTTTCATGTGCAGGCAGTGCTGGCAGGACTGAGTGGTAATGCAGGAGGATGGTTTGACTTTGGTCAAGATGCCAGTCAAAAACCCACAAAATATTGACGATTTTAAAAAGGAAAACTTGGCGGGAAAAAGGTGAAAAAATGTCTCGTCTTTTCCAACAGGGAAAAAATTCCCTGGTGCAGGGTGAATTTGCGATCTGAGGTTGGCAATGTCCTCCAGCAAGGGACACTGGGGGCAGATGGGAATTTCTGGGAATCTTCGTCTCTTCACCTAGATCTGCAAATGGTTGAATTTCCTGAAAATATGAATTCCCCAAACTTGGGACACAGGACTGGAACTCAGCCTGTCCCAGATCCCCTGGCCTCAGCTTTGCAAGGGAAAGGAGGACCCAAAGGATTGTCCAGCCCTGTTTTAGGCTGTTCAGGGCAGTGGTGGAGTCCCCATTCCTGAAGGGACTTAAAAGATGTCTGGATGTCGAATTTGGGGACATGGGCTAGTGGTGGCCTGGGCAGTTTTGAGGGAATGGTTGGACTCAGTGACCTGAGAGGGCTTTTCTGACCCAAACAATCCCACGATTCTATGAGGTGCTGCTGGAGTTCCTTTGGATTATACTTAATTTCCACGTGATTTACACAACAGTTTCTGGAGCTGAGGCAACATCATGGGATTTTTTTCATTTCCTAATGAACACCCACCCAAATTTCCAGAAATACCCCACCAAAATCCCCCTTGCACTGCTGTTCTCCAGCCGAGTGAACAGCGCAGCCTTCCCCGGCGTCACTCAGGGCAGCAGGAATTCAGACTATGCCACTGAGATTCTTCTGGCTGCACAAATAAAGATCCCACTTACCTTCTACCCTCAGGAATAGCCTTCTCCTTCTTCACTCCTCTTTTGCATTGGTAAAGAAAACTATCTCTGGTGTAATATTTTTGATACATCGGCATTACTAGAGAGAAGCAGAGCTGATGGTCCCTTAAATCTGCTGAAATCCTTTGGCTTTTGGACTCATCCTGCAGCTTGACACCCACCCAGGAAAGCTGTCCAGGATGGAAAACCCTGGGTGAAGGTGGCATTTTGTCATCCATGGGGAAAAGCAAGAAAGTACACCACTTTTACAGGCTGTAACTGTAAAAGGCACAATGAACATGTGAAAGTCCATTTTATCACGAAATGATACTGTTATCATCAGGCAAAACTCCAGTGCAGCACATGGGGAAAGAATACTCAGGTGTGTTGCCAAATTTATGTGTAATTAGCTCTCGTTCTTGGATCATTATTGCAGTGTTGACATTGTTAATAAACTGCGATATCTGTTGATAAACTGTTGGGCAGCTGATGCACCTCTGAATTTTCAGGCGTTGGACAAGCCAGGAATGATGTGAGTCCTGGGACTTGCAGGTAAGAGAGGTGGAATCCTGGACAATGGTTTGAGTTTTGGAGGGTTTTAGTCAAAAAATGAACAAAAATCCCACCCAACCAATCAGAGACAGGAGAATCCTGCACTTGAGTGTGTAGTTCTGGCTGTTGTACAGAATTAGGGAATCATGGAATGGTTTGGATGGGAAGGGACATTAAAGATCATCCAGTGCCACCCCTGCCGTGGGCAGGGACACCTTCCACTAGCCCAGGTTGCTCCAAGACCTGTCCCACCTGGTCTTGGACACTTCCAGGGATCCAGGGGCAGCCACAGCTTCTCTGGGCACCCTGTGCCAGGGCCTCACCACCCTCCTAGGGAACAATTCCTTCCCAATATCCCATCTATCCCTGCCCTCTGGCAGTGGGAAGCCATTCCATGTGTCCTGTCCCTCCATCCCTTGTCCCAAGTCCCTCTCCAGCTCCCCTGGAGCCCCTTTAGACCCTGGAAGGGGCTCTGAGATCTCCCTGGAGAATTCCCTTCTCCAGAAACTGGCTTTCGGCTTGCATGACAGAGCAGCTCAGGCTCAGCCCCATCTTGTCCTACCCACCAGGGACAAGGTGAACAAAGCTGATTTGATCCAGTACAGAAAGGCAAAGACATCTCAAAGGGGCAGGTCTTTCCATGGGCTGGAAAAATGTCACTGCAGTGTCACCCTCGCTGGCACCCAGGAGCGTGAATGAAGGATGGCTGCTGGGCTCTGCAGTGATAACTCAGGGAAGGACAGCTGATCTTGGGCTTGTCTTTGCCACAAAATCATGGAATCAGAATGGTTTGGCTTGGAAGGGAACTTAGAGATCGTCTGTACCTCCCTGGGAGTCACTCCTTGCCCATGTGACACCAGAATCAAGCTGGATCCTACGTTTTTCTTTTTTTCTTCTCTTTTTATTTTTTCTTTTCCGAAAGATCCCATGGCACTTTGTAAAGATTACCACGTTAAGCCTCCCAGCAGCACTGCAGGGTAGGTGGATCCTATTATCTGGGAAGGCAAGGGAGAGGGGGATTAAAGGCCTCGTGGGGGACAGCAGATCCAGGACAGGACCCGTCTCTCCCAGAGCACTTAGTCCTGTGCCTTTTCACAGGGTTATGGATTTTTGGCAGAACAGCTGTGAAATCTCACTGTAATTCCAGTGGGACACCAGAGGCATTGGAGCATATTCCAGTTGTTAACATCCAAAGATATCTAAACCACCACAGAGAAATGGTTGCAGGCATCCCATGGAGGGCTCCTTCCCAGAATATCTTCTTTGGATTAATTGTCTTTTTCTGGCAGTGAAGAAAGGATAATTTTTAGCACCTTTCTGTCCAGGCTGTGGTAAAACTGCTCGTGTAATGTTCATTCCAGGAAAACACACATGGCAGAAGTAGAACTCACTAAGGGTCACAGTTTTTTTCAGTGGAAAATCCTCCCCAAATCAAGAAAAATGTCATTTGTGTTCCATCTGGAAGTGGCAGAAAGACAAAATCAGCAAACTGGAGGGTTCAGTATTTGTTGTTTCAGGCTGGACAAAACTCCAAAGTTTAATACATTTTTTTTCTCTTTTCTTTTTTTTTTTTTTTAAGTTTAATTGAATTTTTCTTTCACTTTGGGCTTTTTGGTTTGGTTTTCATTGGTTTGCTTATTTTAAGAAAATTCTAAGATCTTTCTGGATGAATTGCTGTTTAAACTCAGTAAAAAGGAAAGCTTGGCTTGAACTGCTCTAAGCAAGAAGTTTAAATGTTTCTAATAATTTTCAGCTCTGTTTGGGATTCAGTGTTTTTCATGAAAAGACAATATAATGGGAGCATGAATTCAGATGGGGTTTACTAGTTATAGATGAAAAACATTTAATTCTTTTCCTTCTTGTTTTGGGGGAGGGTGGTTCATATAGAGAATAAAGACCATAAAGAACATTTTCAGAATCCAGGCTTCTTACTGCAGTGAAAAAGCCTTGACAGTTCACAGTGTGCAGTGGGAAAACCAGAGCAGGGGCAAAAGTTGTTACATTTTATATTACTGCAAGGGAAAACCAAACACACAATGAGGAAAAAAAGCCGAAAAACAACTGGGCTGTTTGTGTTTAATCCTTTACTCCTGGCTCTTCCTCTTTCATGGGAAATTAAAAATATGAGAACCACAGATCTCCACCATAAATACCAGGATAAATAAGAAGTCCTCAATACTTTTTTATTTGCTCCCTGGAAGTGTTCCAGGCCAGGTTGGACAGGGCTTGGAGCAACCTGGGATAGTGGAAGGTGTCCCTGCCCATGGCAGGGTTGGAATTAGCTGGCCTTTAAGGTCCCTTCCAACCCAAACCATTCCATGATTTCATGGGTCCATGGTTCTTTGATTTCCACACTTCATATCCCATTTAGAATATATCACAGGATTTTTTTGAGGATGCCCCAGAATCTTCCATTTCCCAGTGGTTGGTTGTGTGAGGAACATCTTGGAGCCTTATCTGTGCCTGCCTCATTTCCTGCCTTTTGTCTCTCCTCGGGATTTCATCCCCAGATCAGAGGTGATGTGAGTTAAGGTGCCGTGAGTTCACATCAGAGAATCGTGGAATCACACAATTGTTTAGGTTGGAAAAGCCCTCCAAGGTCATCGAGTCCAACCTGTGACCGGTCCCCACCTTGTCCCCCAGCCCAGAGCGCTGAGTGCCACGTCCAGTCCTTCCTTGGACACCTCCGAGGGTTGTCCCTCTCCACCAGTTACTGACAATAATTTGGACACCACTGGGAAGCATCTGAAGAGAGTCCAGCTGGGCCTTCAGGGCAGAACCTCTTGTGAAATGCTCCTTGTTTCCTTCCCTTGTAGTTGACCACCAGCACTGACCATGTGGTGAAAGCATCTTCTGTTGGTGATGGGCTTTTGGGTTTTTTTCCTTTCATAATTCTGGGCCAATTTAATATTTTTCATGTTTGAGGGAAAAAAAGGGAGGAAAATATAGAGAGCTTTTTTCCTATTTTTATCAATTTTTTTTTTCTGATTTCTCTTTCCGTTTCTCTCATTTTTTCGCTCTGCTGCTGGTTTGATGCTGAAGCCCAAATGTTTTATATTAACATCTGTGAAAAAATTGAATTATTAAGGGGAGAACTCTTCCCTTCAGATCTGGCCTCTCTTGTAGCCTGGATCATCAAGAGCTTTTACTTTTACTTTTTTTTTTCTTTCTTCTTCTCCATCCTATTGTTGTCCTGTCAGATGGTCCTGATCTCATCAAGATCTCTACATGTCCTTATCTCCTCCCCATTGACTGGAAGAGGGTTGATGGGTAAATGAAGCTCAGCAAATGGTCACGTCTTCAAAAGATATCAGGAATTTAGATGGAAAAGTGTCTCTGGCCAAGGCTTCTGTGTTCAGCTGTCAGCACAAAAACATTGTGAATTGGTGCAGTGCTGTGGGAGGAGAAGGATGCCCTTAAGGTTTGGGAAATCCCAGCTCAATTTTCAATTGTCCTGGGATTTTGGAGAGGCCACTGCACCTTTTTTGGGACCTCAGCTGTCCATCTGCTCAAATAAAGGTAATAAAGCCCCATGGGGTTAATCCTTGACTGCGACGTGCTCTCCACATCGTCAGAATCTGGGATGGCACGAGCCTAGGGGGACGTTGAGGACATTTATCCCCACACCCAGCCTGCAGACAAGGCAGGGAGGGATTTGGCTGCACAAACAGAGATTTATCCATTGATCAAAACACTCCTGAATGGGATTAGGGATGAGTCTATCAGCGGGTAGGGTTTGGTGTCCTCCCTGCCAAACGCGGGGGGCTGATGCTGCTGTGGTGATGAGCTGATAGCCTTGACCAGAGGCATTATCAGGGCTGGGGACAATGCGAGGACATGAGCAAACACTGGGCAGCGACACCTCAAGAAAGGCTCTGGGAGTCACTGGGGTGATGTTATCTCACAGGGCAGACCCGGGGAGCCTCTTTCCCCTCTTTCCCCTCTTTCCCCTCACAGATCCCTCATGGTCTGCGACTGCGGCAATCTTTGGACATGAAAGACTGAGGGTACAACGTGAGGGTGTTTGGGCAAGAGCGCTGGGAAATCAGTGGGCAGGGCAGATGTCCTGGGCTCTCTCATGAAGTGAAATCATCAGTTCTCAGCCTGGCTCTCACAGAATCGTGGAACTGTTGAAGGGACCTCTGGAGATCATTAGTCCAACACCTCCACCAGGGCAGGGTCACCTGGAGAGGTGACACAAGAACGTGTCCAGGTGGATTTGGAATGTCTCCAGACAGGGAGCTCCACAATCTCTCTGGGCAGCTGTTCCAGTGCTCTGCCACCCTCAACATTAAGAATTTCTTCCTCATGCTGAGGTGGAACTTCTTGTGTTTTAGTTTGTGGCCACTGCTGCTTGTAAGCTTGTGCACATCCGGGCTGGAGAAGGCTGTTGGAAAGGAGTCTCGATGTTATCTCTGGGTCTGTAGCCTCCCTTCTAAACGGAGGTTGGGAGAATGTTCTGGCTGCACTTTTCCCCAGATGACATCTACATTGACTGATTCACTCAAACCAGGCTTGGCAGAGGGGTGGAGATCCGTAGGCAAGAGCAGAAATAAGCGCTGGGTATCAGGATTCCTGGAAGCTGGCTGAAGAAGTCCAAATCTGCAGAAAATCACAGTATTTTATTCCTCCCTTCCCCAAATGAGATCCCAGAGCCGAGACAGCCGTCAGCCAGCCCCTGAGGAGTTCACACCTTTAAATGTTCTCATCAAAGGAAAAACCAGCACCCAGAAACTTGGCAGTAATTGGATCACCAAGTGCAAGCTCCCGTGATTAGATCAGGAGCCCTCTGCCAGGGTTTTACTGAATCAAAAGAAAGGATCAGATGGCTGCAAGAGGGAGCAGCTCTTCATTTAAACTTCATTAATTTCCTGTCTGCTTGGCAGAGCCCATGAGATGCAGAGATGGAAGGAAAATATGTAGCTGGCTGCTGTAATTCCTAATCAGGCTCATGTGCTGAGGTAGAAGAAATGCAAATTTTATTTTCTAATAAAGAAATCTAAGGTTGTTCTGGAAAGTTTTGAAGATCTCCAGGTTGAGCCCTCACACCTGTGCTTAGAAGGGTATTTGTCTAGAGGTTAAGCCACAAATCTCCTGCTTAAAAAAGCATTTTACTCAGCAAATACCAGGAATCCAGAGGTTTATCCCTGCTTAGCTGTCACTGAGGTGATGCTTGTGATCATCCAACATGGGGCTCATGCACACTTGGGTGGCGGTGACCAAAGTGCCCCAAATCTGATCCATCAGAACTTTAAAGGGGTCCAAGCCCTGATGTAGGTGCAGGGATGCTCACCTGATCTCAGGAACCCCAAAAGTGTCCTCACCATTCCCCAATTCATGTGGACAGCTGAAGGACTGGGTATCCAAACCTGGAGCAGGAAACACCAGAAATGTCCTGGGCTGTGGCTGCCCCATCCCTGGAAGCGTTCAAGGACATTTTGGATGGAGCTCTGAGCAACCTGGGACAGTGCAAGATCTCCCTCCCCACGGCAGGGGATTGGAACAAGATGACCTTCAAGCTCTTTTCCAGCCCAACCCATTCTATGATTCTACTCTAACGTGGTGTAACTTCCCCAGAAGGGTATTGTGGTTTTCCAGAGCTTTTCATGACCATAGGTAAATGCACTTTCCAATGAGGAAGGTGTTTTAATTTTTCCTAGCAAAAAATCCCCTGAAATCCCATCAATTTTAGTTTGAAAGCAAAAAGTAAGGGAGTTGCTGTCAGCAAGAAGGTTCATTCATCTGAAAAGGAAAGAAGGACATTCCAGCCGAATTAAATAATGAAAGAGGTGATAAAACCCACCTGCTTTTTGACTCCAGGTTTCTGTTTCTTTTTAAATCAGATCAGCGTATTAAAGATTTTCAGGCTGAGATTTTTTTTGTGGAATTATTGGGCCAGATCTGTATCCGTTTCAAATGGGAAGAGGCACGTCCATCCAGGAACCATCATTTCATGATGCTGTACATCCCTTTTCACTACAGTCTCAGGGGAAGTAGATTTCCCTTGGGTTTTATAGGGGAGAAAATCAAAGCAGGAGACTTTCCTAAAATTCCCCAAGAGGTGAGGGAGAAAGCTGGGAGGACAAGCAGAATATCCAGTCACTCCCTGCCCTCTGGGACAAGGGATTCCCCCTTGTCCTGTCCCTCCATCCCTTGTCCCAAGCCTCTCTCCAGCTCTCCTGGAGCCTCTTTACACACTCGAAGGGGCTCTGAGGTCTCCCCAGAGCCTTCTCTTCTAAAGATTGCTGCAATTCCCAGCTGACCACGAAGCAGGGCCCTTCCTGGAAGGATGTCCACAACCAGTGAGAAAGGACCCTTTTTGGGGTGTTTTTTGTTTGATGTTGCCAGAGACAGCAGGGTGCTGCAGGGAGCTGGGCTGCCAGAGCCCTGAATTAGGGAGAAAGATAAAAAACTTGCATGTGAGCAAAATGGAGAGTGGCTAATTCGGTTTCAAGGGCTCTAAACGCCTCTGTGCCTGCCTGGAAGTGTGTTGGGAATTTAGGGAACAGACACGTCACACGGTGGAAATGCAGCCCTGATAAAGCTGGCAGGAGTGAGAAGTGCAGCTCTCAGCAGAGCCAACTCCACTGCAAAGTCTGGGATATTCAAACACAGAGGGTGGAAGAGGCCTGGGACAAGGGAGGACGTGGAGAAAACCTGGATAAAACTGAGTGACAGTGGGACAAGACTCTAGTGAAAGATCCAAGGATAAAAGATGGTTCTTAGTTAATGGCCATCCTAATTAGGGACGGGCATTGCTTCACCATGGCATGAAGAGGATCAGAAGTAGGAGCTGAGGAGTTGTGTGTGGTGCTGGACCAACAAATCCCACTCCCTGGACAAACTCCATAATCAAGACAAAGACTTTGCTGAGAAAGAGGTGAAACCTTTAAAAAGTCCCTTCCAACCCAAACTATTTTATGATTTTATGAAAATAAGTGAAGGGACTTGCCCAGGGCTAAGCAGTGAGTCAGTGGTGGAGTCGGGGAGGGGGCTGAGGTGTCTTGGCTCCTGCTGGTTGCACCAACCTGGCTCAGGACCCAGAAAGGAGCAGTGACAATAAATAATGGGTAGGGTTGATGTCTTACCTTTTCATGACACCCTTGGAGACTCACACAAGTGAGTAGACCTGGATCTTCTAATGGAAAGGATGGTCCCTGCTCCAGGGAGACCATTTCACTGGGGTTTGTAGGAGATTTTGGGATATCCTCCTAGGAAAAAAAAAAAAAAAAAAATATATATATATATATTCAGGAAATGGACTTATTTGGTGGTTTTTCCGTTCCTGTTCCCTCTGAATAGATGTGTTGAGAATGACAAGCTGGTTTTTAACAATTCTTCCTGGTGTTTGATGCAAGCCCAGGGGAAAAGTGGGAAGGAGAGCTGTAAAATGGCAGGCCCTGGCTGTCTCTGCTCCCAGCCTTTCCTCAGAGATAGATAAGAGCAACAGCAGATAAGAGGAAAAGCAGATCTTTAATTCAGTCAGAATTTCACTTAGTGTAAAGGAAAACATCTAATGAGAGAATTAGACTAAGCCAGGAAATTGCCTCTTAAACCTGATCTCTCCTGGCTGGTACAGCCAGCATTTTATATAAATACATATCTACACATCTGCCTTTCTCTGTACCCCAATAAAATCCTGCTCTTAGCACAGTGGCCAAGAAATCCTTTTAAAGTCATGAACCCAAGCCAAGACAACCTTTTCAGCTACATGGGCTGGAGCTTTTCCCAGGTCTCTCCCAGTGTCAAATATTCCCAGCCTGCAAGGGCACCTGAAGCTGACAGAGCCGTGATGTCCCCTTGCCAAGAGGTGCCCACCCAACCCATCCTGAGCTCCACGGAGAGGGGCCCTGGCCAGGTGTGGCCACAGTGATGTTTTGGGCGATGCATGACCCCAAATGAGGAGGCACCATCAAGGCTTTGCATTGAGCAGAAGCTTTTGGGAGGTTGAAGAGGGATCAGGCCTTGAGTCTGGCTCTTGTTGGAGCCCTGGATCCCACCTCAGGGAAGAAGGCCGGATCTGCCCTGCCTCTCCTCTCGTTCATCCAGCCCTGGGTGTTTGCTGGCAGAAAACAATGTTGTCCCCATGTGGGCAGTGGTGTAGGATTCACACATGGATATCAGTGGGGTTTGGGGACATCTGCCATGAGCAGCCCTTCCATGGCAAGGAGGTGCTGCTACATCGAGAGGGTAATTTGGTTTACTAAAAGACCTTTGGGTGCTCCTGTATTGTCCCAGCTGGGAGGTGGCAAATCACTCTGATTCAATTTTGGATTTGGGGAGGGAGATACACCCAAATATCCATTCACAGCCCTTGGGATCTTCCCAGTCTGCATCTCACTGGTGAGTGGTGTCCTGACCCCTCCACCAGCAGCTCCTGAGAGGTCTCTGCAGCTTTGTGTCACTTAGGCCAGGGAGATCAGAACTGTGCCAGGCTGGTATTAAAACCTGGCCAAATTTCACTCTGTTTCTCCACTGCAGGTTCCTGAGCTCAGCTCTCCTGAAGATTTCAGGCAGAAAGAAAACCCTGGGCAGCTTCTGAGTCATTCCTTATCCAAAATGAGTGGGTTTGATTAGTGATTTGCATTTCATTTCTTCAATCCTCTGTCCGTCAGAGGCTTCAGGTGGGAGATTCAGGCTGTTTGTGGTCTTTCCTTCCTTGTTTTTTTCATTTCAAGTTATGCTTGTTATGGAAGTCCAGGTGCTTTTAGAAGTAAAGCCGTTTTCTCCTGGGGGTTCTGACATCTAATTAAAGGTGGCAGAAGCTACAGTCTCTCCTCTGAGAAGTCCTATTTTGTGGAAGTCATCAAACCCTTTATTGGGATCCATTTCTGGTTTTGATTTTAGGCTGCAAACTTCTCAAGCTTTGAGTTGTCTTAGTATCCCTATCATCTACTGCAAAGGAGTCCTGGTATGCTGAGGGCCAGAGATTGCTGCTGTGGTACAAACATCAGGAATATTTATTTTATACTACAAACATGAAATGTTGCTCACTAAGATAAGTAATTATGTCAGAAAAATAAGAATATGGTAGCACATCCTTGTGGTAGAACACACAGAGAGGGGCCAAGGGTTGTGCTGAGCCTGAAGTGGGGATTTGGGGTTTAACCTGGGGATTTTAATTCTGTAATTTTTTTCCTGTCACTGCTTGAATGCTCAGGGGCTTTTAGCATCACCAGCATCCTGTGGACACCTCCACGAGACTGAAAGGATCCAGGCAGCTTCTTGCAACACCTGGGGCCAGTGCAGAAGCAGGAGACATTCTCAGTGCACCTAGCAAGGAGAGGTAAAGCGGAGCTTGCCGTGAGCTGATGCCGAGATAGCAGCTCAGTATCTAAACAGGTAACACCCAATTACAACAGAACTGTGTTGACTTACACTTTCCCTTATCAGAAGAATCAGGTATTCATGTAAATCACAAAAGGGTTTGATGGATGCCAGTTCACTCCAAGCCCCACACCAAGGAACAAGAGCCTAGTTAAACAAAATGTATGTTGCCCTTATCTCTGAGCTGTGACTATTGCTATGAAATAAAAAACTATAAAAGAAAAGTGCCTTATCGTGAGGGTTATAATTCCTTAATGTTCCCCGGGGGCTGTTCCTGTGCTGGAATCAGGCCCTTGGGACCACTTTCTGAGCCCCACAGAAGTCATTTTCTCTCAGACAGATGATCTTTCCTTATCACGTGTTGTCTTGGCAATAAAAAAGTCTCTTTCTCGAGATGCGTGTTTAGACTGACCGGGAGAAAAAAGCCAAAGGAAAACAAGGGGCAGCTAAATTGGTCTTAATTCTGATGCTGGCCTAAAAGTAAACAATGAGGTCCAGGAGCAATCTTCATTAGAGCCTCCTGGGCCTGGAAGCGTGGCATGGGAAGCACATGTGGTCAGGAGCCTTCAGACAGCTGTGCTGGAGACTTGTTCCAAGCCCAGTCTGATGGCCATGGCTAATCAGCCTCTCTTATCACATTTACTGGGAGATGGGTGATGCCAATAAAACCAAGTCAGGCTGAGTGCACTTAGAGGAGCCCAAAAGCTGGTTGTTAATAGATGCCTATGGCTCACAGAAAGCCAGCTGGCCTCTCTGCTCTCCTGCCTTGGTGCTGGTGGGACCCTAGATTTGCGTTGTTCCTAAATTTCCTTTGGCACTCTGGAGATCCTGAGCTGTGTCAGGAATGGTGGGCAGGAGCTGCATGATTTTATTGGTATTTAATTACATTACTGGGTGCTCTGTTTGAGATCCAGACCTTATTAACCTGACATCTGGAAGCTCCAAGGGTGACAGTGAAATCAAGCTGGTGCTTTGCACTAGGGTTAAGCTGAGCCCTGACTTTGCCAAACAGGGAAAACTGAAATGTATAACTTGTGGCAGTGATGGACTGTGCTCATACCTCCTTCCTCCAAACTGGAAAGAGATATTGGTGGAAAAAGATGAGATTGAGTTAATCTTGCAGTGATTTTCCCCTGGTGCACTCCTCCTGCCTACACAAAATTACAAGGGATGGATATTCAGAACCAGAATCGATATAAATGTGTTTAAATCCTTATTTTCAATTTTATTTTTCCCTTAAGAAGCACCTGTGTATCGAAAGCCTTGTCTGCCTGGGCACCCCAGTAGTTTAACAGGGATTTTACACCACTGTTGGACACAGTCCTGTCTTGGAGACCTTACTGTTTAAATGAATTTATGTCTTTCTACAACCTGATAATTTAAACTGGTTTCTAAATTTCTAGGTTGATCCATACATAGTTCAATAGATCTTAAAACCCAGCAGCAAAGGGACAGGACCCGGACATGAATGCCAGGCGCTTTCCCAGCTGCTCTCTCTCCCCGCAGACTCCCGGACTCCAGCGAGTGCCTCCCACATCTCCGCAGCAGCCACCTCCCCCGCCTGCTCTGAGGGAGCCTCGGACACCAGGTCCTTGGTCCGGCAGTTTTGAAGGTCCTTCCTTGTGCCTGTGTGAGTCTGAGCATGGAAAACACCCCCGGGCCGGGTGCGTCCCTCCCTGATCCACATCCAGCAGAGATGGGAGAGCTCTGGTGCTCATTCTGATGGAGAGGCCATGGAGGGAGCAGGGAGCAGGGATTCCCCCTTTTCCCAGGCTGATTTGAGTGCCTGGCATGGACACAGGTTAATCACAGAATCACAGAATGGTTTGGGTGGGAAGGGACCTTAAAGCCCATCCAGTCCCACCCCTGCCATGGGCAGGGACACCTTCCACTAGCCCAGGGTGTTCCAAGCCCTGTCCAGCCTGGCCTTGGACACTTCCAGGGATCCAGGGGCAGCCACAGCTTCTCTGGGCACCCTGTGCCAGGGCCTCACGGGAAGAGTTCCTTCCTGAGGGCTCGGATTTTGAGAGGCAATCACTTGGCACTTTCACCAGCTGCCTTCTCCTCGCCTTGCGGGTGCCCCCAAGCCCACCCTCCTTTCTGAACCCCTAAACGCTCGTGAAGCCCCTTTATTATGAGATGCCCAGCAAGTGGAAAAGACTTTAAAGTGATTTTTGGCCTACAACATCAGGAGTCTGCCCCTCAGGTGCAGCCCAGGAAGCCAAGTGGCCTCTGCAGAGGCTTTGCAGGATTATTTCCCACCCCTGAGGCCCTGTGGCATGCATGGCACCATTTGAACTCCCCTCCCATTTCACTCCGTCACTAGGCCCCAAATTCTGAACCCAGCTGACATCAACCTGCAAGAAGGGGAGCAGGGAAGCAGCTGCTGGAGAAGGGGAGGGGGCTGTGATTGCACAGCCATGGGCGGGGAGGGGGCTCGGCTCCAGGTGTGCAAATACAGCTCACCCCTGGCACCTGCTGGGAGCACAGCTGTGCAGGGATTCACTGCTTTGATCTCCTGACCTCTTACTGCCTGCCCCCAGCAGCCGAATTTCGTGGGTCCAAGTGCATTCCAGCCAGCCCGGATGGTCCTACGCCACAGGGAATGAGAGACTTCGAGGGATCTCTGTGGAGGCATGATGCCTCCCAAAAAACCACATTGTCACTGAGCCTCGTAGGAGGACAGTCCTGTGGATGCATCTGCAGCACCCCAGGATCTTGTACCAGCACATCTGCATCATCTGGGCTCACATACTGCACACGGAGGGCCGGGTCAGACCCTCTCTCAAACAGCAGCAGTTTAAATGCCATAAAACCCGTGGTCCAACACACCCTGACAGTGTCCCGCCACCCCCTGTGTGTTGCAGAAGCATCTTTAACCGTGCTGGCTGATGGTGTCCCTCAGCATCCTCAGCCAGCAGTGCTCCACGTGTCATCCAGCAGCCAAAAAAGTCCCTGGAGCCCCCGGCCCTACCTCGCTCCCTCTCTGCTGTTCACACGTGTCGCTTCTGCTGCGTTTTCCTGGCAAGGGAGGTAAAAATAGCTCGTGTGAAAATTATTTATTTTGTATTAATAGCTCAGAGTCAAAGCCTCAGCAGACATTTGGAATAAACAGGATCACTCAAAATACAGTTGTTTGAAATCAGAGCTTTGCTCTGACCCTGGGGTTTCCAACCAAAGCCAGAAAATTGTGTATATAGAATCCCTTATTATTTTTCCCCGCTGTTAATCCCCAGTACAACAAGGCCTTGCTTGTAGCCAAAGGACTTTGACCAGGATGATTAAGGCAACATTTCATGCAGGCGCTTGCACGTGTGGTTGTGGAGGTGGTCAAGATGTAAAATAATCCTCCCTATCTGACTAATAACTCCCTTTGCACTTCCAGTGCAATTTGTATTTAAGCACATCCCGTTTCTCCCCTGCTATTCTACCCCTTTCATTCCTCCTCTAAAAAAAATTTATTTTTAAGTGTAGGCAGCTGTTGGGTTAAAAACTGTTTTGGAAGAAATCTTCTGGACTTGTTTTCTTGAGAAAGAAAGAAAAACAGCACTTTTTTTTTTTGATTCTCCTTCCTCTTTCTTTTGTTTTCTTTTACTCCCTGTCCTGCACACTCAGTTTTCCAGCAAGATAAAAGGAGGAAAAAGGGGAAATAAGACAACAAGTGAGTTCGTATTTTTATCTGTCTTCAGTGTGGTTTTCCTCTCTTCCCTTTTTCCCCCCAAATAATTCCCAGCTGAGAGTTAGGGCATCACAGCTCATTTATTGTACAATACTGAGAATATCTATTAATAAACCCAGCTCTTTAATTATGGCGAGCCCTTGCTACTGATGTATTAATTAAGGCAAGAAAGGGAAGAAGAGTCAAGGCAAGGGTTAATGCAGAGCTGGAGAAACCTTGGTTCAAGTCCACAAGCTCCTTTACCAATTTGTGGCTACTTTTTGTCTCATTTCTTTGTGAAATGAGAAATTGTGTCAGCTGAGTATCTCACAGAATCTTGCACCAAAACTGTGCAGGCAAAGCAGAAGCAACCAGGTCATCCCAACCTTCCCCCCTCTGCAAAACTTCATTATCCCAACTTTGGGCCGCAATTTAAAGGCTTTCCAGGGGTGAGCACCGGCGCTGCCCGACAAACCCTCCACCCCTCAGCATCCCTGATGAAGGTGGCTCCTGTGGGGCTCCTGAGCCTTCGCACTTGCTCGGCTCTTGGAAAGGCTCGGCCCGCGGCTCTCCCGATCCCAGCCGGCTGCCATAATCACACATTGTTCCCTCGCCGTTCCGCGGCACTTGGAAAATGTCAAACGGGGGAGTCCGGCAGCCTTAGGTTCGAGTAAAAAACTCCCAAACATATTTGGAGGGCCGCCAGCACTTTGCAAACCCTCTGCAAACTCAGATAAGGGGCGACCTTGCAGCCTGCGGGGTAGGCCAGGAGTTTATAAACGCTGCGCTTGCTTGGGCTGAGCTTTCCCAATATTGTGACGGTCCCGTCCCCTCCCAGCATCGCCCGGCGAAGGCAGCGTGCGAAAGCAGGGGCTGCTGGCCACGGTGACCTTCACCAAGACGTCCAAGGTGTAAGAACCCACTGGAGATGTGACGTCCAGAGCTGGCAGGGACAGGACTCCCCCGTGGAGGGGAGGCAGAGGCTGCCTGGGGCTGGATCCAAGTGAGCAAACCCAGTGCCTGGCTGTGTTTCGGACATTGTCCCCAAAAAAACCTGGTTTGGGATTTGTGGTCCCTAAAAACGTGGCTGGGGAAGAGGGGCAAATGCTGCTTGGCAAGGAGGGGGAGGAAGAGTTGAGTTTGGGGCTTCATTTTGAACCGTAACGAAATCTAAACATTTTGAAATTCTTCCCCAAATGACAAATAATGTCAAATACTGAGATAGCACCGGGCTGGATTTGAGCCGCGAGGCACCTTCTTATAGTCCTAACTTCTGATAAAAAGGATGGAACAGAGTCAGGAAAACTTTCCTCTCCTTCCCCTCATTATTTTTCTTGGAAAAAAAAAAAACCAAACTACCTAACCTCAGTGAAATCAGCAACGTCTCCTGAAACGTTCCAGTTTGGATGGGAGAGCCTTTCACAGCAGGAAATGTTTCCCTCTGGGTTTTCCTGGCCAGTTCTGGCTGCACGTTCCAGCTGAAGGTCCAGCCTTGGCATGGCAGCTCAGATCGGGTTTGGCAAAGATCCCCTGCCCCCACAAAAATCAGCTCTCAGGGGGCTGGTACCTGAACCCCCATTAATTAACAGGGTTAATTAGCTCAGAGGCAGCACAGTAGCTGTGTAAATGAAGGATGTGTGTCCTTAAGCCAGTGTTATTAATCTTTTCCCCTCTTTTCTCATTTACTTTAAACTCAAAGCTTTCTGCTGGAACCCTTGTGGCTCAGTTAACCAATATTTATACATTTTTGATCCATGAATCCTTACAAATCCTTTCCCTCTCCATCCTTACCGCAGAGCTGTATGTGGGTGAATTATTTCTCAGCCATCCATACATCATCGAGTGAATTTAGGTTCCTTTGGGGGCTGTTTGCAGTTTGCTTCTTACTTGCAAACACATTTGTTTTCTCTCCAGGTCAAATAAGTCATGTGAAAATGTCAGTGCATGAATTACCTGTGAACTATTTACCCACTGTGGCCCACCTGGGACCCCCTGAGCTTCCCAAAGCATATCCAGTCACCTGAAATACCAGGAAGGTTTTGGGGTAAACCAGGATAAATGGCCAGGAAAACACCCAGCTGGATTCTTGTTTGCTTTCACATTCGTAAGAAAATCAAGAGCTGTTTTCCTGGATGAATTCTCAGCTTCCAAACCTAAGCAAACTATGATTTTACGGGAAAAAATACTCAGCCACATTTTGGGGTTGCTCGTCAAGCTGGACTTCCCCTGCTTGTCCTTAACCTCTCTCAAAAGATGAAATTTTGTTGCCTGGCTCCCAAATTTGAAGGAAAATCCTATTNATTATTATTATTATTATTATTATTATTATTATTATTATTATTATTATTATTATTATTATCTTGCTGTTTATTTTTCCACTGTGCCCTGCAGGCAGCTCCATGTCCCAGCCCTCCCAGGGCAAAGTGCACACTTGGGGATAATAAACCCCATGGAAACAGCTTCTTCCTTATTTTCCTTTCCAGAAGGATGAAGAAAAGATCTGGCTCCTCCAGACCCCTCCAGGTGATCCCATCCTGAGGGAAGGGGATGATGCAGATTAAGGATTTAAATACCCCCAAATTGGGGCTTTTATTAGGATGGTAAAGCCAATCTCCAGAAAATGCATGAGGAGTCTCCAAACAGGAGAAAAGACCATCTCTGGGCAGGCACCTGCTTCTCCCCTTGTCCAAATCAGCCTGCCTTGATCCCCCCCTTTTTTTTTTCTTTTTTCTCCCCCTTTTTTTCAGCTCTCTCCAGGCCATCCTGGAGTGTTCAGCGGTTAATATCCTCCTGTCTCCAATTGTGCCTGGAGAGGTGTAACGTTTGATAAGCCCCATTTAACTTGGCTGTATGACATTGTTTAAATAATTCAAATACAGATTGGCCCTTTAGAAGGATTTCTGCTCTATTGACCCTGCTGGTCATGAGTTACCAGGAAGTCAGGGAGGGGCTTCTAGGGCTGAAAGCCTGGAAAAAAAAAAATCAATTCTAGAGCTTTAGTGCCCCAATCACACCCCATTATTCCCGGGTAATTGCAGACCTGCTTTGCTGTTAACTCTTTGGGAACAATAGGGAAAGAGGGGGAGCAAGAAGGATTTTCCTCTCCTATGAGGTCCCAATCTGCATGGAGAGTGTCATGTCCTCATCACTAGAGTTTGGATGAAAAACTACTTACAGGTAGAAGTGTTAAATTGCTTTGTGGGTTATTTTTATTTCCCCTTCCCTCTCAATACGTGGTTTGCTGGAGGTTGTTTGAACTGCAGAATTCATAATGCTTTTATTTTTCCTGCTTGTATTTTTCCTTCTCTGTGCATGGAGCCATCAGGAATGAGGAATGGGATGAGGAATCAGTTAGTCCTGATTAGTGTTTGTCTTTCATGCAGGTCCCTTTGCTATGTGGCAAATCCTACTCAGTGAGTTGTGGAAAAGCAAGAGGAGAGGTGGCCATGTAGGAGAAGAACAAAGCAGCCAAAATATTGGCCTTGAGCACATGATGTCCCCACTGCAGATGGTTCAGATGGGGTTTGCTCTGGTCCCAGAGATAACAGACCCATGGGAAGCTGTAGTGCATCTTTTGGATTGATTTAATCCAAAAGGAATCCAGGATTTCAGGCACCATTGGATCTGGAGGGGAAAATGTTGAAGGCTCAAAACAGAGACTGGAGTGTGGTGATGCTTCAGAAATGAACTGGTTCAATCCCAAAAGATGTGCTTGGTTCTTTGATAGCTAGAAAAAAACCCCAAATTTTGCATGCCTAAAAATGCCACCTAATAAAAATGTCTTTTTTTTTTCACTGTCCCAAACAGGTGAAACCTGCTCTGACAAGAAGGGGGTTGTGATCCTGGCACCTTTACCTTGTGAGATTCCATTAATTAGGCAAAGAACCCAAATGCAGGTAAAAATGCCCCAAATCCCACCTCTGGCGTGGTGCCTTCTGCCTTTCTTCTAAATCCTTCAGCTCATGCTCCTCCTTCTTGACAGAAGGGCAACAAGGTGAGACCCAGGGCTAAAAGCTTCTCAGGACATGACGCACAAAAATCCATCCTTCCTTCCTGGTGTGGGAAGGCTAAAAGTCACCCACCCCATCCTCCAGCCCGGTCTGGCCTCACCCTGTCACCCAGCAGGGTGTCACAGAGCCTCACCCTGTCACCCAGCAGGACTCCCGGGGTGGCACTGGGCAAGGAGATGCCAGCCAGGGTGGAAAACTTGAGGTGATGGGGACCTGACCGCCCTTGTTGAGGCTGCCGAGTCCCCACCCCTTTCACAAATGGTCACCTTATCTCTGGGAGCTGTTTGTCCAGGAACAGGGGACAGAGGAGAGGGAGGAGCAGCATCAGCCTCCACTGCAGGTCACCACACCAGAGCCTGCTCAGAGTCTATTTGTAGGATGGGTGGGATTCCTGTCCCAGCTGCTCCTCCTGGGAGGCCACTCCAGAGCCTCGATCCTCTGTAGGATTGTCCTAATGCCCAACTGGCATTTCCCAGGCTCACATGTGTCTTGCAGCACTGGAGCATCCCTGGTACCTTCCTGAAGGGTGTTTTTGATTGGCTTGTCGATCCAGCCTGTGGATTTCAGGGTGCAGAAGGATGAGGTGACATCTCAGGGTAACCAAGGCAGCCATGTCCATCCTGGCCAGTTTACAACACTTAATTCAGTGGGATGTTTTCCAGGAGATGTTGCAAAGCAGAAGCCTAATTCTGCTAAATTGTCCTTGGGAGGTGCCACTGCCTCTTCCCTCACCATGGAGGGCCTACAGACCCTCTCTGGTTAATTTAACTGGCTAAAGAGCTGCTTACAGGTCAAGAGCCTGAAAATCTTCCTCAGCCTCGTGTTTGAAGGTAGGAACACACTCCTCTGCACATTTCAGACTAAAACACCCAGCAGCGAGGCAAGAGGGACATGGAACTTAAGGACATGGTTTAAAGGTTGCTGGGTTAATGGCTGGACTCGATAATCTTAGAGATCTTCTCCAACCTTAATGATTCCATGATTCTATGGTTCTAGGGTGGTTGGTGTTGCCATGGAGACGCCAAGTTCCAGCTCAGGAACTATGATTCTATGATTCTGTGAAGTTGGGGTAAATCCTACCAGCTGTAAGCAGCAGAAGAGACCTTTGCCTGAGGTGTTCTGTGTCCCCAGGGTGTGTCTGATGGGCTCTGTGGTGTTCAGAGCAGAGAAAATCCCATTACGGATGTGTCCTGCTGCAGAGGAACCACAGCTCAGGGCGGCTGCAGGACACCCACCGTGGTGTGAGTGCAAACAGCACCTGAAATGTGAAACAGTGACGAGGAAGAAAAGTCTGTGACAGCTTTTCAGTGCCAGTATTTGGGGCTTTCAAGGCATTTTAGGGTGGTTAGGTGCTTGGCCCCTCCTGGAAGAGGACGTCTTCAGGTGCAGGTACCAAACCAAATTCCACAGGAATTCTGGAAAACCCTGGATGCAGAGTAAGGGGACGGTATCTTAACTGGAGTAACTCACCCCTATCTCTGGTTGCTCTGAAGAGACTCCTGGGACCCTGACTTTAGACAAAGCAGAGCCACGCTCACCTCCTCCCCCTCCCCGAGCTGCGAAGGGTTAAAGGGTGGGGGAGCCGTTTGATTAATAGATGTCGTGTGAACGAGCACATTTGCCTGTGACTGCATTCCTGGGGCTTTCGCGGGGCGATAAGCTGCGACCAAAGTCCTCCGGCTCTGGGCAAGGAGAGCAAACAGGGCCCCAGTGGAGCAGTTATTAATTCCAGCCTTGCATCTCCCAGGGCTGTCTCTCAGCAACGGGGCTCCCGGGAAGCCTTTCACACACCAATCGATACAACTCACCTCTCCCCTCGCCCTTTCCATCCTCATGCCCCCTCCTTTTGCCCTTTCCAGCATCATCCCCCCTCCTTTTGCGTGCTTGCCCTGGTGTCCTTCCACGCCAGGACCTCCGGCTCTGGGGCCCTTTCCCATGGGCAGCACGGGAAGGGGAGGATGATATTCCCAGTCAGGTGATGGAATAACCCAAAGTGATGCTGTAGTTGTCCCATCCTGTGTCCCCTCTGGGTTTTTCTGCGGTGGGGATGGAATTTTTGGGAGCAAAAACGGGAATTCAGCAGTAATATTTCCCAAGAGCATAGAAACCCTTCTGCTCCCGTGGAAAGACACGCTCTGAGAGTTGCTGCTTTTCTTCAAAATACATTTATAAAACAAACACACCTAACTCAGAATTTCTTTCAGCGCAAAATTTCCTTTTCCCTCAGTTGCAAATCGATTCAAGCCACAAGTTGTCTTTACAGCTCCAAACATTGGCATAAAGATACAGACTGAAAATGAAACTCCTTTCCCTTCCCTGAAAAACAAAACAAACTAAATTAGCCTGGACCTTTCAACTTGCTGGTGTTCAGATAGAACATTGGCGTCCTTGCAAAGCTGCTTTCACACAGGTGTATTTTTAGTGGCAGTAATTGCTGCATGGAGGATTTCTCCATGCCCCAATTTGGGGGCAAAATGTAGATTTCTGGTTGCTGACATCTCTCGTAACCCCACAGCTGCTCTCAAGAGGTTGGTGGTGGCAATGATCAGACTGGGAGGTGTCTCCTTCAGGAAAATCAATTTCTTGAAATGGGCCAAGATATTCAGTAATGGCTTTGGGAGGGTTGGACTCCAGACCACCTTACAATTCACAATTTTCCAGTCTCAGGGCAGGAGGTAGGACAGGGGTTAACGGTTTTAAACTAAAAAAGGATTGATTTATGATACATATAAGAAAGAAATTTTGTATGATGAATGTGGTGAGACCCTGGCACAGGGTGATCAGAGAAGCTGTGGCTGCCCTTGGATCCCTGGAAGTGTCCAAGGCCAGGTTGGATGGGGCTTGGAACAACCTGGGACAGTGGAAACTGTCCTTGCCCATAGCAAGGGGCAGAATGGGATGATCTTTAAGATTCCTTCCAGCCCAAACCATTCCATGATTCCACAATTCCATGAATGTGGTGCTAGCACATTCATGATGATAACAAGACGTTTTCAAGGGATGCCAAGCTGATCACTTCCAAAACAAAGTCAGCTTTCTAAGCCAGCCTCTTTTCCATGAAGAATCCAATTCCAGATTTCATAATAAATATTATGGAAACCTTCTGGCATTACAGAGCATCAAACAGATCTGTGTTCACACCTAAGCAGGCAGAGGTCGTGGAAAGGCACCACCTGCAAGCAACAACACCTTTTCTCTGTAGAAAACTGACTCATGTCTGAATCCTTTTTAATCCTTGAGGAGAGAAGTTGGGATCACACCAGAGTTTGATCCAAACCACAACTGTCCTCCTTTCCCATATCTCCTTCAGAGGACGTGGTGGTGAATAGGATGCCAGGACCACCGACCTGCAAGGGGTTTGGAGATAATTTAACATTTGATTATAAGCAACAAGCCGCAAGCCTTGTGCCTAACTCTAGACTGTCATGGAGAAACAGTAAAATGAGATGCCCAAAGAGTCAAAACTGATCCCATACTGAGAAATGGAGAATTAGAGGCCTGATTGGGACTGTAAATATCTTCAAAGCTATTGGGTGAGAAATGTGATAATTTTGAGCAGAAATTCCATTTAGCACTGATAATTACAGGGTTCACTACAATGAGTACATTTCCATATAAAAACGTAACAACAACAACAACAATAATAACAACGACTAAACAAATAGGTTTTCTCTATTTAAAAAAAATAGAAAAAAAAAGAGTAGTTCTGTCCAAGAATTCCCAGCAGACTCCAGTAAGCCTTATATCTGTGCTAGCAGATATGGAAAAGGCATACTGAGGTCATCTAACCCAGGGGCCAGAAACCTTTCAAGGGTTTGGTGCCAGACTGTATTTTTCTTCCCCGGCAGAAACTCAGCGGTCTCTGTCTGTCCTGAAAAAAGGTGAGGATTCCGTAAGGGTGGGATCCTGGCTCTCCAGATCTAAACTGTCTGCAGCAGCCTCTCCAGGGTTTATCCCCATAGCTCCTCTCCCAACACATGTCCCAGCCTCGGGATATCATAGAATGATGGAATATCCTGTGTTGGAAGAGACCCACAGGGATCATTGAGTCCATATTCCGCTCAATCTCCAGTTGCTGGACAGCAGAGCATGAGTCACCTGTGTTCCTTTTGCCTTCCAGCACCATGAGAGCATCTTGGCTGCTCTGGTGCGTCTTCAGTGAGGAAAACCATCTTAAACCCTAACTTTAGGTTCCTGGAACTTCCAGTTGAATCTCATCCCAATATTTTGGGATGAGAAACCCAGGAGTATAAAAACTGTGCATTTCCCTGCAGCCAAAGATCTCCCCAGGGGTTTTGTACTGTGGGAGGTATGGGGTGTTTCATGAAGACCCCAGCATCCCCACAGCCACATCAATAAGGAAATCCCACTGGCTTCAGAAGGTCTTTGAGTCTCCAGACTCTTGTGTTTCATAACTATTCCCACCAAAGCATTTCCAAAATGGAGACTTGATAATCTTTCAGGTCTTTTCCAAACATTACTGATTCTATGATTCCCTGAAAAAACAGCACGGGCCATCTTGCAGGAATTTGAGACCAGACCCAGGCTGTTCTCTTTCCTGAAATCCCAAATCAAACCCCACATATCCCTTCTCCCTGAGTTTCTGAGGCCTCTTTCCTAGTCCCCAGCCACTTCTCCTGTTAACACAACTTCCACCTTTCAAAGCCAGACCGAAGAACCAGCGAGGTCAGGGCAGGGAAATGGGTCAGCACTGGGGTTGTATAAACTGGATTTTTAATCCTTGAGCATCTTTGGTCACCCTCCTCTTGCGGGCTGCACTTCAGCACTGCAGAGCCCTTCTTCAAGTAGTCTTGAGTCAAAGGGATCATGGATTCTTCTGGAAGAGACTGCCTGTTCCAAGGACTCTTTCTTTCCTGAAGGGGTGATGCATTTCATTGTGTGGAATGGTGTTTTCTCCTTGAAAAATTTCAGTCTGTGGTCATTAAAGATTTCCCATGAGAACAGAGGTGTTCATTGGTGTTCCAGAGCAGACAATGAATTTCTCCTGTGAGCATCTCCCCGGAGTTTCTGTACAAAGCCAGGCCTCTCCTCCTGCTCTGTCCCGGAGGTGATCAGTGCAGGCAGACTGCAATCCCTGATCCATGCCCATGTGTGCAGAGTGTGGCCCATGTCTGCCTCAGGGAATTCCCTCAGGAAATGGGGATTTCCAGCAGGATATTGAGTTTTGAGGGAACAGAGGTCAGCCTCTGAAATATTGATTGACTCAAGGCCAGGTTGGACAGGGCTTGGAGCAACCTGGTGTAGTGGAAGGCATCCCTGTCCATGTCAGGGGGTTGGAACGAGATGACTTTTAAGGTCTCTTCCAACTCAAACTATTCCATGATGCTGTGATTCAGAGACTTCTACGAACCAATGCAACCCAGGGCACAAAGTGTACCCCCAGAAGTCCTGATGAGCACGGGGGTTTGAGCCTTCGTCCCTCCCTTTTTCCAAACAGAGAGGACCTTCTCTCCTTCCTTGTGCACCTCAGCACTAAAGCCAGGCACTACGACAAGAAATTTCACTCCAACCATTTAGCTGGTGTTAGAAACCAGATCCAGACTGGGTCCTTCCACACTCACGAGAGGTTCATTTGAATTGTCATGAGGTGTTTTTTGGTCAGCATCAGTTTATTGAAACAAAGAGAGTAGAGGAAGCATGGAGATGGAAGAGTCAGAGCTTCTTGCAAGACAGGGTCTCCTACACAATCTTCCACTTTCAGCAGCATTCCCTGGGCATCTTGGCTTTTTCACAAACATGGACCTCCATCCCCCTTTTTTGCACTCTTCGACATTTTGGGGTTTGCTTCTATCTTTGGATAATGAGGAAATGGTCCCCAAGTTGACCAGATGGGTAAGAAAGTCCTCTAGTTTGGGAGAAAGAGAAAGGTCACACTCAGAGGTTTTTCAGCAGAAAAACATGTAAACAGGATTGTGGAAAAAATACTTTATTTTTATTTTTGTTTGTAAGTCTTTACCTCTGATGAAGGACAAGGGCAATCTGTGAAGGTTTTCAGCCAGATTTGATTCTCCATCAGTGGAGTTTCATGCTCTCTATCCCTGTAATGTGCAATGTCCTCATACCCCTGCTCCACCTCTGAGGATTTGGGTAAAAGCATCACCCATTTCCCAACACAAAACCCATTTTCTGCTTTTACACTGAGTTTCCAGCCGGGGCTGAACTTGCACCCACTGCCTTGTGGCAGACTCTGAACCCCTCGTATTCCCACAGAGGGGTGAACAAACACAGAGAGAAAGACCTGAACTGGTTCCTGGGCCTATCAGGGGTCCCAGATTTTCCTTGCGACACAAGGCCTTTGCAGCATCCCCACTCCAGGCTTTCTCTAGGACCTGCCTTCCCAACGAGTGCAGTGCTGGCACTAAAAAAAGCCCTCTCCACAGCGAGCCAGGCCAGCACGTCCGCTGGAAAAATGACATAACCCCGTCATGTAATCTGGAGTTCCTCCTCTGGGGCAGCCTCGCGCCGGGGCCGTGTGAGAGGAGATCAAAGGGCAGCACAGGAAAAGGAGAGCGGAGCCCACAGAGGGAAAAACACCCTCACCCATCAGGCAGGGCACTATCGCAGCCCTCGGCGGGCTCTGGGAGTTCCCGTTCACAGGAGGGATGGAGACAGACATCCTCTGGCCCCTGGCACCGGCTGGGTGCGGGCTGGGTGTCCTTCTCCGTGCCTCTCCCACTTTATCTTTCAGACTAGTGTGGGACAGCAGCTGGAGACAAGATTTGGCTCCTCTTGTGCCTGCTCAAGTCCCGTGGAAGGGATGTTCTTGACCCAAAAGAACTTGGGAGACTGCAGTGCCACCAGCATCCCCTCCCCTGCATTCTCCAGCTGATTTCCCACTCTCCCTGACTTCAGAACACCCGGAGAAAACACAGCAGAGGGATGAGGCAGTGACAGGGAGGTGAAACAGCAAGGAAAAGCCCTGGAAAGCAGTGGGTCCCATGCCAGGAGCGGTGGTGGTGCTGAGGGATCTCTGTGGCACACAGAGCCTGGCACAGTCCTGCAGGCTGGACCCTTTCCATCCTTCATCCTCCTCCCTGTCCCTGCAGCCGCAGGGAATTTGCCACCAGCTGCACCCTCAGCCACATCCTGCCAGCCCAGCTCCATCTGCCCAGCGGTGCCCACACCGAGGGATTTGCCTGCCCAGGGTTTGTGGTTTCTGACCCCTGACTTGCCCGCTGCCACTGGAATTCCCTATCGCTCCAGTGACTCAGCTGACAGAAAGGGAGACAATGGCATTTTACATCAGCCCAGGCTATCAGGAGCCTGCCTTATCTGAGCTGTGTTTTTCTATTAGTCTAACACTCCATTGTGCATCCCTTTATCAGCTGCAATGTTGATGTAATGCTGGCTTGGAAGTGGTTTCTGCATCCTAGCACTAAGACAGCTCACTTTTATTTCGGGGGGGAAGGGGAGGGTGCGAGAGGAGGGTTTATCGGGATTCTCAGGAGATAGGAGCCCTTCTCCTGCACGGAGCAGGGAGGGAGGGCTGGCTGGGGGGTGGAGGGGGGCTACCAGCCCAAATTGAGCAGACTGTTTTTTCAACCAGCAATTTAATGAGCATAATTTCTGCTCCTCCTATCCTGACAATATTTTTAATGGGAGTGTTTGCTCATCAGGATAAATGTCCTCTCTGGTTCCTTCTGCAAGTCCCAGAAGGTGCAGGACCTGGCTTTCTGCAGCAGGACTGGCCCAGCTGCTGGTGGCAGGGTGAGCCCTGAGTTGTCGTGTAGTGTGGGTCATCCCTAGCAGCATTTTCCTGGGCAACTGTTCACTGGCTGCTTTTCACCCAGCGTCCTTTTCCACCCAGAATTTTTACATCTCTAAAAATGTATTTTCAAAATCCTGCCAGCAACTGAGCATCCTTAAATGACTTAAAAACTGTGGTTGAATGAGAAGGATAAATGAATCCTCATGCATGAAGTAATAACATAATGATGTGGCCTCATAGGCTCTGCTTCCTGATGATCCTTGTGGGTCCCTTCCAGCTCAGGATATCCTAAGTTTAAACCCTCAGGGCCCAGCTCCATGACAGCAACAGGGACAGAGCCACTTCAGCTGTTACACGGGAAGGGAGGAGCACACTGGATTTCTGTTACTGCAGCAACATGAGGTTTATGGCCAGGTAGGATCAAACATACCAGATTTGGCTTATTCAGCAGTGGGAAGAGAAGCAAGGAGGTTGTCAAGGCGGGGCACAGAACATCTGGAGCCACCTCTGAGCATCATCTGTGGCTACCATGGCCTGGTTTCACTCAGCTCCCCCCGCTTTGGCCAAAGTCAGCAGCACCATGTACTGACCAAAGTCAGTATTTTCAAGCCCACTTTGACTCCCTCTTGGAGCAGTCTCTGGGGTGAAGGGGATGGACCCCAGTGGGAGCTCTCTCCTCCTTCCTTGGTGGGCTTTCATGCTTGTCCTTTCCCCCTGACTTTGTGTGTGAAGGTAGGACCAGAAGATGTTTTTAGGTTTCCTCTCCTTTTAATGAAGTAATTAATTTCCTATTTTGCTTCACTCAAGCCCCGTGGCCTGGTGAAGATGCTGCTGTCAGGACACCCCATCATAAAGTGCATAGAGCCATTTGTAGAAGCCATACAAGAATTAGAATCACAAAATCACAGAATGGTTTGGGTGGGAAGGGACCTCAAAGATCATCTTGTTCCAACCCTCTGCCATGGGCAAGGACATCTTCCACTATCCCAGGTTGCTCCAAGTCCATCCAACCTGGCGGTGGACACTTCCAGGGATGGGCCAGCCACAGCTTCTCTGGGAAACCTCTTCCAGTGGTTCATCACTCTCTGAGTAAAAAATTTCTTCTTAACTTCTTACGTAAACCTGTCCTCTCTCAGTTTAAAAGCATTATCCCTTGGCTTATCACTATCTGCCCACGGGAGAAGTCCCTCTTTCTCCTTTTTATAAACTCCTTAAAGGTCTCCCTAGAGCCTCCTCTTCACCACTGTGTCATTAATGACAACCTGGTTTGGCTCCTCCTTTGCTGTTTCACTGGTGCACAGTTCACAGGGTGACCAAGCAGAGAATAACATTGATTTTGGACTTTGGGTTCAGCTGCTGGGTAGGTGGTGTGAGGGGCTGTATTTTGTGGCTCTAGACAGATGTCTGCTGCAAATCCATCAGCCCAGCAGTGTGGTAGGTCTGGTCAGCTCAGCAGGTTTGTTTGATGTGGAAGAATAAGCAATCACGTGTCTTGCTGTAGACCTGAACTCCTGTTTAATAGCAACAGTCAGACTTCAGGTTTTCTGGAGTCCGTGGAGCTCCAAAAAGCTACTCAGGACCCATTTGTATCTCTTCAAAATGTATCCTTGAGACTAGAGGAATTTATAGTGAACTGCAAATAACAGCCCCAGGAAAATTCTGTGCACGTGTGAGCTCCATCTTCCCTGCCATCATCCACACACTGCTCTCCCCAGAGGAGAGGGTGTGTGGTACCTGCAGGTGTTGCCCAGGGCAGTGCTGGAGTCACATTCCTGGAGGGATTTAGAGACCTGTGGTTGTGGCACTTGGGGATGGGGGTGAGTGGTGGCCCTGGCAGTGCTGGGGGAACAACTGGACTTTTCATCCATCCTCAAAAGGCTCCAGTCTGGCGCTTTGGCATTTGCCTACCAGCACTTTTGCATCTGTGTTTGCATACCCTGGGCGAGCGTGTTTGCATGTTGAGCCCTGGAGATGAGTGAAGACCACATCACGTTCTACTTGCAGTGGAGAAGCTAAAACAGGCCTTTCTGAGAAGACCTTCAGAGCTAATTTCATTTCTTGCTCCTTCATTTGCTGCTCCTTCTCCTCTGCACCCATCAGATTAGTGAGAATCCCACACGATGGGGACTCAGCAGAGTCCAAATGGAGTGCTTGGGTGGCAGTTCTGAAGTGCTGTTGAAGGGAAAGCAAGAGTGGAAACACAAACTGTGATGGGTAGAGTCGTGGTAAATGGTTACTGCCCATCCCCAGCCACGTCTGTGGGGCTGCTGTGTCCTCAGACCACAAATAAATGTGTGGAAGGGCTCATGCAATGGGGTGAAGAAGTCCTGGAGGGTCTGAGCTTGCAGAGGTCCTACCTGGACCAGCCATCTCATGCGCTGAAGCTGATTTGCTCTCGCCTCTTCCTCTTCAGCCTCTTCTGTCCGAGGTGGGCCGGCTGCTCTCTCCGCACAGCGAGTGGCCGTGGTTTTGTCTCAGTCATCATTTCTATTGTTATCTGCCCATTATCTGATCCTCTCCCAGGCCGGGCCAGGAAACATCCTTCTGTCTCTGTCTTCGACGGCGCTCCATCCTCTTCCTCCTTGGTGAAGACAAAAGCAAAACAAGCGCATAATGAATCAGACGTTTCCCTTCTCACTTCGCCCCTTATTTCCCCCTCTCATTTTTCACACAGGCCGATTTCTGCCTTTTCCCTCCTGTTTGTTTGGGATGTGGCCTGCGCTCAGCATCCCGGGGAGTCTGGCCGGCTCCTCGCGGAGTCAGCGGGAGTTCAGTGGTGGGTAAGGCTGATAGGGCTCCTCTGGCCCCACTGCGTCCTCAAACGTCCGCAAGAAGCTTGGCCTCCTGACACCGGGGCATGGGATCAACTCCAGGCCGAGCTGGAGGTTCATGCAGGTTCAGGAAAGCAACTGGGCAGTTGGGTGGAGGAAAAATGTTCTATCGAGGGCGATTAAATGTGAGATCAGCTTATCCAGCTCAGGATGTCACGCGGCAGAAACGCACTGGAAGAGGGTGTTGGGGAAGCGTTGCTCTGTCCTTGCCCTCATTTTGTGTTTCTCCATGGCATTCCTGGAGGAGAGGTGGGACACTTACCTCTATGCACTCCATGGGTTTTATTTTGGCTGTAGAACAAGATGGGGCAAAGCTCTGCCCGTGAAGCCCAGCACTCCTTAGCATCTGGTGACCTTTCACTTTCGCTGTTCCAAACCAACACCAGGTGCCATATCCAGCATTCAGCAGGATTCTGCATCTAAACCAGGTGGTCCTGATGTTCCCTGGACCTGGTCAGGGTGGGAGTATTGAGGGATGTAAAGAAAGCTCCCCTAAAACACCCACACCACCCCCCATCTGACCAACACCTCCCTCTCCTTCACCTCTCACTGCTACCCAACAGCGCTGTGCTTTGCTTCTTTTAATTAGACAGCTTTTAGTGGGATTTTCAGAAATCCCTGAAGTCCACGCTCAGTGCTGCTGTGGGCTTGGTTGTGTCTTCCAGGTAGGAGTCAGATCTTTGGGAGCTCAGCTGCTTTTTGGGGAACTCAGCTGCAGGTTGGCCAAGGGCAAAGGCCAGTGGGAAAGACCTTGATGTCATTGGTGTGGGTGATGGGGGTGGGTGCCAACGGGTGCTCCTGGCCCCATTTCCATGACTGGGGGAAAGACAAGGATCTCCAGGGAGTGATTCCAGTCCTGAAACTTTCCTGGTCTTTTCAGAAAACGGAGATGAAAAACAAGACACACCCACACACCCCAGATAGACGAGTTCCCCCAAATACAGATTCTGCAGTGATTTTTTATTATGAGTTTTCACTGTAAACAGAAAGGAACAAATCATAGAATAATTAAGGTTGGAAAAGACCTCTAAGGTCATCAAGTCCAACCTTTCACCCATCACCACCACGCCTACTGAACCATGTCATGAAGTGCCACGTCTGCTCATTTTTTTAACACTTCCAGGGATGGTGACTCCACCACTTCCCTGGCAGCCTGTTCCAATGCTTAACCACACTTTCAGTGAAGAAATTTTTCCTGATAACCAACCTGAACATCTCCTGGCATAGCTCGAGGCTGTTTCCTCTTGTCCTATCTCTTGTTCCCTGGGAGAAGAGGCCAAATCTCAGAATGTAGAAAAGAAAGATGAAAACATCCTTATTTATTTACCTTTATAAAACACCCTGACTCTTTCCCTGTCATTTCTAACCAGGCCACATGGCTGAAATCAGAGGGATCTTCCCTCAGTGGATGCTGGGATAGTTTGGTTTTAGACACTAGGAAAGCCAAATTGCTGCTTTAGAGAAGATCCTGAAAAATGAGAAAGGGCATGGAAAAGGGGCTACAGAGATTATCTGAAGAGTGAAGAGGAAGCCTTAGCATGGCAGGCTCAGAAATCTTCTTCTGGCTGGCTTATCAGAAACTGAGATGGAGAAGAGCTGCCTGGAGAGAAAAAATGCCTGATGAAAAAAGTGTTTTTAATCTAGCAAAAAATGGCCTTCCCATGGCTGCAAAGCAGAGCCAGACCACCCAGGCTTGTGGTTGCTGCTGAGGGGAAATAGTTACCTGGCTAACTCGGGCTCTTCATCCTTGGATCCCTTTAAATTAGGAGCAGATGCATTTCTGGAAGCAATGCTTCAGTCAGGTGCAAGCTGCTGAGTTGCAGGAGGGAGCTGCATCTGAGTATCCCACAGTGCTGAAATGAGATGGGATGAGCTCTGATGGATGGAGATTCCAGCTGGATTTGCTCCAGCAGTTCTGGAAGGACTGCAAAGGGAGATCTGACGCCTCCTTGCTGACTGGTTTATGGGAGTTACGAGATTTCTTACTGGTTTGAGGCACAGCCCTTATTCCTGTGCCAGAGCTTCTGGCTGGGGTAAGGCAATGGCTCAGCAAGTCAAGGTGGTGGGGAAGCTGGAGTGAGAATCACAGAACCGTCAGGGTTGGAAGAGACCTTCAAAATCATCTATTCCAAATAGAACTTCCACTGGGAAATCTTGGAGTAGCCCAAGAAATCTTTCTGCTTATGAAGACAGGCTGGGAGAGCTTGTGGAGTCCAGCCTGGAGAAGAGAAGGCTCTGGGGAGACCTCAGAGCCCCTTCCAGGGCCTAAAGGGGCTCCAGGAGAGCTGGAGAGGGACTTGGGACAAGGGATGGAGGGACAGGACAGAGGGGAATGGCTTCCCACTGAGGGCAGATGGGATACTGGGAAGGAATTGTTGGCTGTGAGGGTGGGGAGGCCCTGGCACAGGGTGCCCAGAGAAGCTGTGGCTGCCCCTGGATCCCTGGAAGTGTCCAAGGCCAGGCTGGACAGGGCTTGGAGGAATCTGGGCTAGTGGAAGGTGTCCCTGCCCATGGCAGGGGGTGAGAATTAGGTGACATGTAAGGTGCTTCCCAACCCAGATAATTCTCTGACTCTATGCATAGTTTTTTGTGCTTTTCTGCTGGTGTTTTTACACTTTTCATCCTTCTGGGTGTGCCAGTCATAAGCAAACAGGGAGGCTGTTGGATTTAATACCTCAGCTCTTCAAAATGGACTTGTCCTTTCTTTAATACTTATCCTGTTCTTCCTTCTTTTGTTTGTTTGTTTTTCTCTTTGAAGGCACATTGCCCTCCCAGCTGCTTCATTATCAGTGTTCGGTTTTCTCACTGGGCAAGATTTACAGGAGAGACTTTCATCAAATGTGTTGCTTGAAAAATGCCTTTCCTGAGCTCTGCCTGCCATTCTGAGGAGGAATCTCTGTTGGAGAGAGCCGCCAGCAGCTAAATAGGGCCTAAAAACCCCACTTAGACCACAGGCTACAAGGTGTGAGCATCAAGAGAGCAACTTGAAGGAATTTTGAGCAGATTTTCAGCAACAGAGGGATAAAAAGTGAACAGGACTGAAGGATATTGTGACAGGTAGGGGGCCTTGAAGAACTCAGTCAGTCCAAACAGTGGATTAAACCTCCATAACCTTTCCTCCTTGTGCAGCCTGTTCTTGTAAACCACTGGTGGTGGAGACACTGTTCTTCCTCTCCCCTCTCTCCCTAGACAGGGAAATGAGGGACATATCACATTTGCCCCATGCTTTATCTGGAACTGAACACTCCACGTCCTTCAGCTCCTCCTCCTCCTCTGTGTTTTTCACTCTTCTCATCCTTGTTGCTGTTTTCTGCATTTCCCCCACTTCCTGCTGTAGCTCCATGTGGTGCCCGGGCTGGACCCTGTGCTGGACCTCCTCTATTGCAGATTTTGGACCAGTTTATGCATCTCAGTGTGGAATAAAAGCCCTTTGCTCCAGCCAATTGATGCTTAGCCTCTGATCTGCAATTCCCTCCTGCTCCTGCTCTGCTGCCATGTGGTTGGTGCCCATCAATCCCATCTTATTGCATGCAGGATCTTTTTCCTAAATCCACCTTTTCCTCACAAACTTTTGTTCCATGGAGATTACTGTATTCCCACAAACACTCAGCTTCCAGGAGTTTTTACACCGATATGCTGATGGGAATACTGTGTTCTCTTCTTGCTGAGTTTCTCAAACTCCCACAGAACCGGTGGTGATCCAAATCTTTTGGAGGTCAGACTAGCCCCGTCCATATGAGGTGGAGGTGGGCTCCCAGCCCTGGGGGGCATCAAGGATTTCGTGTCCTGTGTACACAGCCCTCGGCACGGCAGGGAGAGCCTGCAGCCTCCTGCACAGAGAGAGGCCCCGATACCTTTCATTGCAGGGCTGAAGACAAAAAAAAGCCTTTCCATTCATTCTGAGCAGGTTTTCCAGCCCCTCCCATCTTGACCCTGATTGCTTATCAGCTGAGATATGTTTATCCTAAATCTTTCTTTTCTCCTTTTCGTGTCTCCCCCTCAACCTCTCCCTTTCCTGCTTTTTCTCCCACTGTTTCTCTCTCCCAGCTGCCCACATGCACACCCCCTTCCCAAGGCCAGGGCTGAGCTTGCAGAGGAGTGAAGCTTCAGACTAAACTTTAATTTGCACGCTCCCTCTCTCAAGGGCACCCGGCGTTTTTTCGGCTGTTGTTCACCGCAGAACTGGAAGGTTCTGGTTTGTGCCACCGAGACAGCACCAGGGTAATTGCAGCGTGTTCCCTCCCTGTGGAATTCAGGAGAGACCACTCCTTTTATAGCCCGGCCAGAGCCCCTCTGAGGGGCTGCTCCAGTGCCTCTCTTACACCCTCTGTCCCCGGGACTGGCGTGAAAGTGCTGCAGCGCTGACCTCAAGCTCTGCAGGTGCTTTAAGTGGTTCCTAGAAAACCCTCCTGGCGCTTTGCCCATGGGGTACAGTCACAGCTCTGCCCTGGGAGGGCCGTGCTGGCGCTGGCCTGCGTCTGTGCAAAATCCCTGCTGCTGCAGACACTATTCAGAGACCAGGTCCTTAAAAAATGCACATTATGGCTTAGAGACATGGTTTAGGGCTGGGCTTGGCAGTGCTGGGTTCATGGTTGGACTTGATCTTAGAGGGCTTTTCCAACCTTAATGGTTCTGTGATTATAGCATGGACTGCCCAGTTGTGCACCTCTCCTGTTTCCAGGAGCTCTGCTTCTACACCTTCCTAGAGAATCCAGGAGCCCTTTTCCTCAGTCGAGGTTTTGCCCATGCCAGGGCAGATGTAAGGATGCAGATCAGGAGCCACCCTCCCGGCAGGGATCTCCTCCCAGAGCAGTGGTGCTGGAGGGGAAGAGGCGAGGGGTGGGGTGAGGGGTGGGGTGAGAAGAGAAATCCTGCATTTCCGTTGTCTGGGAGGTGCTTGTGCTGTGGGAAATCTGGGCCTTTTTGGTATCCTGGGAGTCGACAGCCGTGCCTGGTTGGGAGGATTAAATAGGAAGAAGGGAGAACATCACTACGTGCTGCTTTCCCAGCCTTTCAAACTCAACTTTTGGCCTAAATTTCATAGAACTAATAAAGGACAAATGAGCATCAACTTCCCTCTGTGGACCTGTGACTTGTTTTGTATTTCTATTCTGTTTCTGTCCTGGGAGCCCATCCTCTGGTTGTCCCCATAAATCCCAGCCTGCTGCTGTTTTCCACATTCCCAGCTATTGGACAATGTTAGCAGAAAGTCAAGTGCATGCAACTCTTGGGGATTGGAGACTTCTCTGAGACATTTGCATGAAGTTCTTCCTGTTCATTCTGTAAGGACACAGCGTTTCTGTGAAGTCATCCTGGAGTGTTCCTCTTAGATTGCAAAAGCAGGATGTTGCAAAATCCCTGAAGACTCTGGGAGACTGAGTCTGGATAGAAACCGAGGGGTCTTGTTCTCCAGAATTGCTTGCATATTTTGGCTTTCCTCATCCCAAGGTCTGTGAAGTGGGGGCAGAGTATCTTAGGCTTGTCCAGAGTGTGTGTTGTTTCCCAAGTGACACAGATATAGTTATGCACTGGGTAGAGTGTTGGTCTGGGAAGTGAGGTGGGATTTAAACTCTCCTCCTTGAGTGTCTCCTCATGCTTCACCCCAGCTGTGAAAGAGAGGCAGTGCAAGAGTGGGATGAAGAGAGCTCGGTGTTATCACAAATAACAAGAGCAAGGGTGCTTCTAATCTTGGGGATGAGATGATCTTTTCCGTCACAGGACACAGCTCCACTAATAAATAAAACAGTGCCAAGCACAGACACTGGCACTTGATTGTCTCTGTCACTGACATGGTGCTTGGCACAGTTTTGGCCCCAGCCAGCTACTGCCACCCTCAATCTGCACAGGGCAGAGCACAGGGGTGCTGCTTCACCCAGACAAAATCCTGGTGGAACACCCAGATTTTTGGGGTGCCCTGTAAGAACCCCCTCTGGGTGCAAGGAACGTGTGGCCAAGCACAGCTGAGCCTGTTGATGCATCACTCCTCTCGTGCTGCTTCTTAGACCCTTTGCATAAACATTTGCAAGTGGCCAGGGTTGGGAAAGAGCCCGTGAGCAGATAGGGCTCTGCTCTGACTCCGTGCGGCCGCTCAGATGTTCTTGCCCTGCTTTTCATGCAGATGAGCTCAGACCATGGCAGAGGTCAAACCAGCACAGGATATCTTTTAAAAGCCCAGAGCTGAACCAGATAGCTCTTCCCAAAAGCCTTCTTTGCCAGGTCTTTTTTCCACTCCTGCCATATTCAGGTCATGCTGGAGTTTGTGCTGCAGCATGTGGGAAGTGCAGCAATTGCACATCAAAAAAATGCAGGGAATAAAGAACTGCAGGAGAACGGGCTGGATAGCACAGGGCAGCTCTTGTTTATCTTGCACTGGGGCTTGCAAGGTTGCAGAAATCCTCAGGCTGAGCTTGGAAGGAGAGGTCCATTAGCTCCATGTCCTTCATTTTCCACGTAAAGCTTTCCCCCCACTTTGCCACTCCGGTCCCCCCAGCACTGCCCCTGCCCCCCGTCCCATTAGGACCCAGCGGGCTGTCGGAAGCGTAATGGAAGGGAGAGCTTTCATCCATCACAGACCTTGAAGAGTTCAGCGAGGCAGAGCCATCACAGAGGAGAAACATTCCTCCGCGAATCCCCTCTTGTCTCTCGGGTGGGAAGGGGGAGGAGGAGGGAGAGATAAGGCCCAACTAATTTGTCTTTTTTAATTGGCTCAGAATACTTGAACGAAAGCTGGTTTGTTATCCTTGGCTTTGCTCTGGCAGGCGTCCAGGATGTAGGGCAGGGCCGGAGGCTTCTGAAGAGTTAACCTCTTCTAAATATCCTATTAGGATCCTCTCCATTTAGAGTAAGGACGATGTAAGCAGAGTCAGAGTGGGAGGGCCTCTTCGGCTTTCTTTTTTCCCTTTTTCTGGTGGAAACTCAGCTTCAGAAGGGACACAGGGACACAGCAAAGGCCTGGGGGTGAGAGTCTGCTGGTCAAATTTTGCTGTATGCACTGTAAACATCCAGAGCTGAGCTAATCACCCTCAGCTCACTTTGTAGTCAACAAAGAGAGACAGGCACTTTCTGAGGGACAGTTGAGTCAGACTAAGGATCTGAAAGACATCAAATGATTCAGGCCTGGAGTGACTGGAAAGGGAGAACAGAATGGTTTGGGTTGGAATCATAGAATCACAGAATGGTTTGGGGTGGACTGGACATTAGAGATCATCTCGTTCCAACTCCAAGACAATTTTCTTCAGGATGTTTACATTTATCTGGCGCCACACAGATGGGACAACAGATCTGTGGGAGGCCTGTGCAGGTCTTGGAGGGCAGCTGGAGGCACTAAATGGCACTTGATGCCAAGGCATGGGCAATGGATCAATCTGATAAAGTCACCGTGGGTGACTCGGGCTCTGGATGTCTGGCCTTGCCTGATCATATCTTCAATACACAGTTGTGAAGAATCATGGAATCACAGAAGGGTCTGGGGTGGAAGGGACCTTAAAAATCATCCATTCCAATCCCCCTGCCATGAGCAGGGGCACCTTCCACTAGACCAGGTTAAGAAGTGGCATCAAAGTCAGGCTTGGGGGCAGATTGCCTGGCCATCCACGATTTCTGTTGAGTGACCTGTTTGTTGTAAAAGAGGGATCACCAAATCCTCTAAAACAAACTCAAAGGCATATTTACAAGATTGTTTAGGTATGAACTCCACCTTCATCAGTCTTTGTGGTCATGATGCCTGACAGACCAAGTGGTCCAGCGTGCTTCCTTGAAGGGTCCCAACTGTACCTTTCATGAAGATGGATGATGTGGGCCAGGCTGGTCCAGGGGGCTTGGAGCAACGTGGGCTAGTGAAACATGTCCCTACCCATGGCAGGGGGTTGGAACAAGATGAGCTTTAGGTCCTTTCCAACCCAAACCATTCAGTGATTTCATGTGTACGGAGCAGTGCTGGTGGATCTTAGAACAACCCTGAACTCCTCACATGCCCAGCTGAGGTCCAGCCAAGAGGCATTCTGTGGAAAACCAGTGATGCTGCTCTCTTCGGCTTCCTCCCATGCTCAGAGGGGTGGATCTTTTGTTTGCAGATGGTTGCAGTCCCAGGTCAAGGCCTGTGCCCTCCACATGTCTGGGAGCATCAGATTTGCTTTGGTCTTTGACAGCATTACTGCAAAGTAATTTCTCTCTTCGGGCCGTGCGACTTCAGCAGGGGAAGAGGCGAGAGGCAGAGCACAGCAGCTCTGACAGACAGCTTGCCAGGTCCAAGGGTTAATTCTGTGCTCCGTTATAAATTTCCCTTTGTAGAGCTGGCAGGCCTAATTGATTTAGGAGCCAAATTCCCATTTCTCAAAGAAGACTTATCTGGACTTGTAAAAAGTGGAGCTTGCTTTCAACCCCAAAGCAGGAGATTTAATGTGTGCTCTACACGTTCTGCCATCTTAAATCATGTTAATTAACAATGTCATTTAATTCATAGAAATGCCTGATTCCTTTTTTTTTTAGAAACCCATGTTGTGAACAAAACCCATCATGTGGGCAGTTTAGTCGCATTCCCCAGCTTTACGGAAAGGAAATCTACCTTGTAGGGGGATTGTTTGTGCAAATAAAAGCCTACAAAGTGGTAAAGGAAAAAATGTCCTGGAGAAAGATATCCAAGACTGGAATGATACAGCCAGGGCTGTGTTTGCCAGGGCTGGAAATCCCTGCTCCTTTTTCCACTGATGGAATCTCCTGGAGTTCACCCAGTGTGACCCAAGTAACAAACCAGTCCCAGCCCCCGGGTTTTGCTTTTCTCAGAGGTTTTAATCAGCTCCTTTGACAGATGCAGGCAGAGATGGGGTGGTCCTGCAGCCAAACACTGCTGTGGGTGCCCTCAGAGATGGGTTTGGTTCCCTGCTCCATCCCAAGATGCCTGGGACAAGTCCAATCCCATGGCAGCTGCCACAGCCCCAGCCAAGGATCAAAGAATCCTGAGAGTGAAGGGGCTCCTTGAGGGCATCTCCCCCATCCTCCTGCCCCAGGGTAGAGTCAGTACCTGCCTCCTTACCCTTGCCAGGGCTGTTCTGAACAATGCTGAGTTTCCCAGGCAGTTTCTCCCTCCTATGCTCCCCTGTCCTTGCCGTTAAAAGTCCCTTCCCTCTCTTCTTCTACCTCTCATGAAGGAATGTCACTCCTCAAATGTCTCTGCAGACAAACCAATTTCACTGCTCCCTCCTTAATCTGACTTTCCTGCTCCTTTAGTCATTCTCTTGGCATTTTTTTGGGCTGTCCCCAGTCTGACCCCTTTTTCCCTTGAAGCCTGGAGGGGGGCCCAGTGCTCCAGCTGAGACCTTCCCAGCACCAAGGAGATAATTCCAGCGCTGACTTCAAAGATAAAGCCGTAACTCCACGGAGCCTCCCAACGGCTCAGATGCTTCCCAGCTTCACAGAGGTTGGGAAGAGGAGTTCCCATTGTGAGAGGAGGCTGGGGAAGGCAGATCTAAGACATTTTGGTGTCCACATCCACCTGGCCAAGCCTGGGGCTCTGCTGCTGAGGGGAGTGAGGAGCTGAGGTGGCTCCATCAACACTGGGGTGGGATTTGGTTGCCACAGGGGTGTCTGAGGTCATTGCAGTCTGAGATCCTGCTGCCACTTGGCCTCCTGTTGACATCTCAGGTGCTTTCAGACTTTCCCAGTGCCTCTGTTCAGCCAGCTGAATCATGTCTAAGGGTATAAAGGGAATAAAGGGAATATAAAGGGAATTTGGATATCCACTCTCACAGCCTCCCTTGCTGTTTCACACCTCCCTTCTCCCTTCCCATCACTTTTCCCCTTGCAAAGACTCTCCTTTCCCTGCTCAGTGGAGGCACTGCAGGACCCCGTCCCTCTCCATCCCTGAGCATCCCCTGGGAGCAGAGCACCGAAACACCCCAGAGGGACCCCAACATTTGGGATTTCTGTCTTGTACAGAGGAAAAGGATGGTAAAACACCTTCCCTCAACTCTCCTTTCACCGCTGAGCTTTGCCTGGAGAGGAGCTGCCTTCTCCTGCCTGGGGATGTGCTGGAGGCCGAGCGGAGCCCGTTCCTCCATGGAAACCCCCCTTCCCTTTTCCATGGCTCGCAGAGCCGGGCACCCCCAGCCCTGGGAGGGCTCTGACAGTAACCATGCCACGGGGGCTGTCAGTCAGGGCAGCGTTGGGCAGTGTCAGCCACAGTTCGCTGTAATCTCCCGCGGGGAGAGCGGTGCCAGAAGTGACAGCTACCTTTATCCACATCCCAGGGATATAAACAATATCCTGAAATAATGACAGGCGCAGCATAAGCATCAATATCCTTCAGCTGCTTCTCCCCCCGCTCACTCCACCCCGGAGTATGTTCCTGAAAAGCCTCGTTTCCTAATACCTGAGGTTTCTTTGCTTATTAGCCTTATCTGCTGGAGCAAAGTACCTCGGTGAAAGACATTTTTTGGTGACGTTTTTCGGAATGTTTTTGTAATCCTTGCATTTATAGGCAAAGACAAGGAGATCAAAGCTGCCCAGGGTTTATAAAGCATGTCAGGCTGAAAGTTTGACATCAATTAGAGTGATATACACGTTGTCCAGATTTATGAGAAAACACTGATTTGGCCCCATCCCCTGCCCCCAAATCAGTGAGACTTGTTGCAGTGACTTACATCTCTTTTCAGGGCCTGCTGAGGAGTGATCAGGGATCTGTGACCCAGTGCCCAGTGGTTCTTCCCAGCTGGAATCCTGCATGCCCTGCCTGCACTGAGCTGGCCGGACTCAGCTGCTTCCATTCACTCTGCCCATGGCACTGCAGTGGCAGCAATCAGAAATTATTCACTTGAAATGTGTTTGGAAGGGGAAAAGGGAATACAGGACTGAGAATTTATTTTCTTCTTAATGCTTTTCTGCCTAATACTTTTTTTTGGTGCGTCTTCTTTTCCTTTCTTTTACAGCAGAAATTACTGTCACCAGAAGGAATGGCTGAAAACTGTAAATCCTGCATGGTTTGGTTGCAAATGGGCAAATTCCCTCTTGAAAGGCAACTGAGGGATTTCCTGATGAGAGAGGTTTGGGTCCCCATCCCCACCATGTTCCCAAATACTGTTCCAATGTGGACACCCTCTCTATGACACAGCAGGAAAGGTGCAGGGGAGCCTCATGGCTGAGTTGTCTGGGAGAAGAGATTTCAGTTCACAGCCTCCCTCGGGCTCAGGAAAGTGAAACTGAAATCATCAGGTTCCCAGAAAGGAGCCATGACCTTCTCTCCTGTCTTCCTGCTGAAGGTGGCCATGTCTATTAACAAAAAAGAAGTGGCTTGTAGAGCGTGAAGGTAACGGAGGGGAGGGAGGGCTGTGCCTTTCAGCTCAGGCTGCTCCCCTGCACAGGTGGCTGTGCTGTCTTTGCTTTTGGCTCGGTGGGGATGGAGGCTGGAGTCTGATTTATAGACACAGACTCCCTCTCTTGTGGTCTTCCGGGATTTGCACTGAGAATCATGGAATAGTTTGGGTTGGAAGGGACATTTAATGGCCAGCTAGTCCACCCCCCCTGCAGTAAACAGGGACACCTTCCACTATCCCAGGGTGCTGCAAGCCCAGTCCAGCCTGGCCTTGGACACTTCCAGAGATCCAGGAGCAGCCACAGCTTCTCTGGGCACCCTGTGCCAGGGCCTCCTCACCCTCACTGTAAAAAATGTCTTCTTTATATCTAGTCAAAATATATCCTCTTTTGGTTTAAAATCACCACTCCATGTCACAACAGGCCCTACTAATATTTTGTCTCCATTCATGCAAGGTGATCGTGATTAGCAAATCCTGACCTGAAGGAACATCTTGAAAAAACATTTCTAGTGCTCAACTGCGTGTTTTGCAGCTCCCCTGCCTTTGGGAGTTTGGTCCAGGGAAAAGATCTGAAGTGTCAGGAGAAAGCCAGCTTTCCCCCAGATGGAGGAAGTCCCTAGACATGGATTTGGAAGCAATGGAGCTGTGTATGTGTCTGTGGTGCAGATTTCATTTACCTCTGGTTTCCGAACAGGCAGGAAATCCCACAGGATCATTTACCTCTGCATGGCTGGAGTAAAAATGAAAGCAATCCTGAATATCTGGGAGCCTAAAAAAAGGATTCTGGATCTAAAAATGGCCAAAGCTAAGGCAGGGAGGGGGATGGGGATAATAAATGCAAATTGGAGAGTTTATCCCTAAATTAGACCTCTCTTCCATCTCATTTCCTCTGCTGCCTTCAGATATCCTCCCAGTGTTTCCTGGCAGTCCCTCTGCATTTTTAACATCCAAATTTTCCTCGTTTACCCCAGCGTTCACTGCTCTTCCTGTGCCTTGTGACCGAGGGTTGATTGCAATGGACATTGTTCCTCCAGAGCAAACCAGGAGCTGAGTGTCCCTTTAGCCCTCCTGGAACACAGAAATCCACCCAAACCAAGGAATTCTCCAAAAGCACCTGTGACAATTAGAAACGGAGTTTGCTGGGTGGATGGAACAGGATGTGAAGATTTCAGCAGGGATTTTTGTCCCTGTGTTGTCACAAGTTGTTCTGTGCCACAACCGTGTAATGAGCTCAGAAACTCCCACCAGGATTTTCCATTTCCTCCCAGTGAAACTCAGCGCTGCGAGGATTCTCTCAAATCCCAAGGCTCCTACACATCTCAACACCTCCTCTGGATCAGATCCCAGGCGAGGGATAAGATTTAATCATTTATTGCTTTTCATTGAAAATATCTCAGCACAGGGGTTTTTCAGCTCCATTTTGCTCACGGGGGCTGTCGAACGTGTCCTGTGATGGTCACTGGAGGAGTCACCCAGACACTGAGCAGAGCCTGGAGGGATTCAGCTCATGTTAAAGCAGACACCTCCATCCAGCTGAATTGCTCTCCAAGCTCCACTGCTTGAGCCTGAGGATGAATTCAGGTGCCTAACAACATCTTTGATCATTTTTTGCGATCCTCTGGCTCTGATGCTGAGTGGTGCCATTTATCTGGGAAGAGGAGATGTGCTGTGGTATTTGTGCTGTCCAACAAAGCCCATTCATGTGACCCAGCCTGTCTTCTGCCAATCCTTTGGAGCAGCACTCTGAAAATTCCTGTAATCCATGGGCTGGCATGGCAGCTTTTGTGCCTCTGAGGCAAAGGATGCTTGAAAATGGACCAGAATCAACATTTAGGGACCAAAGAGCTGATGTGGGGCTGCCCAGGACAGCTATTGTAGGCTGAAATGAATGAAGAATCCCTATGGGACCACCTTGAATGGCTTTTTGATAATTTCTGGAGCTATTTAGGACCTCAAGGTTTGCAGGTTTTCTTGAAGGCAACCAGTGGTTTCTGCAGACCCCAGTGGCTCAGCACTTCCCACCTTGGGATGTTGTATCAGTGAACTGAGCTGCATGATCCAATTCACCAGGAAAATAAATATTAGTTACACCTTCTCCAGAAGGGATGCTCAAAGGCTGTCTTTAGTTGTGCTGCAGCCACATCCTTTATTCCTTATTCCAGGCCAAACCAGAAATGACCTTACACGCCTGCTCTGCTCATTTGTCCCAAATTTTCAGAGACCTCCAGCTTCTCCAAGCTGTGCCATTCAGTCCATGCCTGCACTTGCTCCTCGTTTACAAAGCCATGATGAACTAGTCCAGTCTGGGAAAGGCACCAGAGGCTGGGACCCGTGTTCCAAAGAGCTGTTTGTGGAAAAGGTGCCAACCAGAGAGAGAAAAGCTCTGGTGGTCCCTGCTGTCTTCACGGCAGTGGGATATGGGGCTGCACCTTCAGCTGTCCTGGCTGCTGTGATTCCTCCTGTGACTGCAGTGGGAAAGAAATGGGAAGCCATGAAAATGATTGGAGGAAAGGCTGAGGTAATTGGCATTGTTCACTCATTTTGGAACTCAGGGCAAAATGCTTCAATGTTTTCTCTGGGTTTTTTGGGGGTTGTTTTTTTGTTGTTTTGTTGTGGGTTTTTTTTGGCTGAACTTGCCAAATTTGGCCTGAACTTGCAAAGAAACTTGATCTGCCAAAACCTGCATTTTTGAGTGAATTAATGGTCATGAAAAATTTCAGCCAGCTGAGACAAAACCCAGAGCTGTCTTGAAGAGATAAAGTTAAAATGGTGCAAAAGTCTTTCCAGACAAGCCTTTATGGTTAGCTCCTTGAAGGAATGCATGTACCTAACTCCCTCTCAAATGATGGAGAGTCACTACTTAATTCTTGGATGACATTGGCCCTTCATGCTTAGATGGTTATGGCTGTTCTGGAGAGCAGAAGGGACTGAACCAACAAGCACTGAAAGCAAAAAGCAGAGTTCACACTAATTCCATTCACCCCATCCAAGGATTTGCATGGATTTCCATTTAGGACAGTGTGAGAAGCATTTGGTGGCACAGGACTGGATCTGACCCTTCTTCCTCTGAGCAAATTCCTGTACTTGGCATGTTTCAAGCCCAGTTTGCTTTAGCCTTAGCTGTAAAATGCAGATTCTGTTGAAAAATGCCAGTGGCTGTCTCCACTCTTTGGCCTTGCTTCATTTTCAAATCAAAGAACAGCCTCAGCATCCTCCCTCATCCTCCCTTTTATTTCCCTCTTGGCAAAAAATAAACACGTATATTTTTCCTAGGATGCTGGTATCTCTGCCCAGAACATGCCATGACATTATTTTTAACTCTGTTTTCTCTTCCTTGCTTTTCTTTATGGAAGAGCCTTGGAAGCCTCTCTCTTTTTTTTTCATCTGTGCCTGCATCTGCTTTGCCCTTTCCTTCCCTTCCTCGCTGCCACTGATAAAACACCTTGGTCTGATTCCAGCAAAATGCCAAACGTACCGTGCAGGGAGCTGGGCAGAAATACCTCTGCTGATTAAATCACCCTTTTTAAATAGCCTGAGCTGTTCATGTCAGCCCTGGTGCCAAACAGTTCCTTGCCTACCCAAATCCACTCAGCAGCAGCAGGTCAGTGGCAGCCAACCTCTCTCACTCTTGGCTTGTGCTGAGAAAAGGCAGCTAAAAACCAGACAGATATGGAGATGTCTCCTGAAACAACAGGAGGAGGTGAAGGAGCAGGGAGAAACATTTCTGGGCAGACTGGATGTTGTATTTCACCAAAACTCTGTTGTTTTCTTGCTGAGTGTGGGCAGAGTGTTGTGTTCAGAGCCTTGGAGGGACGACTGTCAGTAGCTGGGTTTGGAGCCTCACTGTGCTGGATGGACAGGGCAGCGAGGGGTTTTGGGAGGCTCAGATGTGGCTTGGTGACTGCCAAGGTCCTGACTTATCTTTGAGATCTTGTGGCACTTCCTGGTGCTGAGTTTTCTCCTCAGGGACATGGGGCAAAGGGGCTGCCCCTGCTCGTGGACGGCTGAGTTTCCAGTAGCTCCAGTGCTCCTGCTCAGGTAGGGAGGAAGGAGGAGTTGGTTCCATCTTGCTGGGCACTCAGGACCTTGCAGATGTTGCACCTCTGACAAAAGGCTAGAGGAGGAAAGGTGCGAGGAGGAGACCTGACCTCCTCTGGGCTGGCTGTGCTCAGTGGGGGACCAGGGAAGGAGAAATGCTGTCTGGCTAAAAGCAGACTTCTCTTTAGGATGGAAAAGACCTTTTTTCCCCCACTATCCATACTGGTGAGATGACTGGACTGCAGCAAAGGTTGAAAGATTGTCCAGTGCACTTCTGCATCTCATCTCCAGGCATTCCAGGGCCTTGNCTGAAAGATTGTCCCTGTGCATGGTGGGTGCAGGTTCCAGTGCACTTCTGCACCTCACCTCCAGGCATTCCAGGGCCTTGTCCTCCTTTGGGTCCAGGTCGCTAGCACTAACAGGTGATTGGGCCTGTGAACCAGGGGAAATCCTGGTCAAATTCATGCTGGACTGATAATCCACATGAAAACAGTGTGGATGTTTATAGGGATGGAACGAAAACCCAATTTTATACCAGCAAGACTTTAAATAACCCACCAGGGCTTCGTAGGGGGTACAAACCCTTATGTCTGAGGGAGGGGGAGAAGAATGGGGTCTAAAAGGCATCCCATGGGAACTGCTCAACCTGCTGCTGGGGGTATCTGACACCTCCTGCTGAAGCATCACCCTGGAGCCACCAGCTCGGGGAGGGGACCCTGGACCAGAGCATCCTGCACCCCAACCCCGTTACTCCACACTTGTCTGCCAGCCCCAGCCTGTCCTTCCCGTTCCCAGGCAGGAGTCAAGGTCTCCGTGGCAGGAGAGCCTGACGCAGGCAGCTCCCCCGGTGACGCTCCCGCTGCCGGCACAGAACATTCCCGAGGGGAGGCGAGGGGAGGCGAGGGGTGGCCGGGGGGACAGGGCACAGATGCGCACAGACGGTCACCTTGAGCGGCTCCGGAGCGAGCAGGGACACGGCAGGGTTGTTTTGCCGTCCTGCTCCAAGCAAGAGGAGGAGGAGGAGGAGTAGGGCTGACAGCAGGGATTTCGTGGGAGATTGCGTTGGAAGTAGCCGGCACAGCTGGGCTCCATCCCGTGGCCTTCACCTGCTGCTTTGCCAGGGGAAAAAGGAGAGGGGATATGTGGCTGCAGAGCTCTTTGGTTTCTCCTGCTTTCATGCTTTGTGTTCTTCCCAGGTGGAAGGACCCCCTGGTCCTGCAGCATGGTTGGGTCCATCCTGTTAAGCTCTCTCCACCTTCCGAAAAGGATGGCCAGGTTCACAATGATTATTGGGAATTTGGGAATGGTGTCCGGCTCATAAAAACCCCCAAATTATGCCTGGGATTCGCCTGGGTCAGTGCCACCCAGGCCAAGCCAGACCTGTGCCAGACTAAGCAGGATGGGGAGTTTGGAGGTGGAGCTTCAAAAGGGTTTTTCCATGTTTCTAGGAGAGACAGAGCAATGGGGTCATCCTCTTTCCCTCCATCCATCTTTTTGAGTTCCCCCTGCTTCAGAGGGAATATTGGTTGGGTGTTTCCTCTGCAGCAAATTATCCTGATATTCCTTCCTTTTGCATCCAAGTGGGACACGGCTGTGAGAATCCCTCTGGGTAAAACACAGTCCATCCCCAGGGCTCAGACCTTCCTTACTTGTGCACAAGGAGATGATGATGGAAGCTGGAGAGGGGCTTTGGACAAGGGCCTGGAGGGGCAGGACAAGGGGGAATGGCTTCCCACTGCCAGAGGGCAGGGATAGATGGGATACTAGGAAGGAGTTCTTCCCTAGGAGGGTGGGGACGCCCTGGCACAGGGTGCCCAGAGAAGCTGTGGCTGCCCCTGGATCCCTGGAAGCGTCTAAGGCCAGGTTGGACAGGGCTTGGAGCACCCTGGGACAGTACAACAAGATGATCTTTAAGAATGATGACCTTCCAACCCAAAGCATTTGATGATTCTGTGAAACTGGCCTGTCCCATCATTAGATCATCAGCCTGCTGCGTGTTGCTTTTACCCCAACAAATGGCTTTACATTTTCAGGCCACACCTTGGGGCTGGGATGCTGTTGGTCCATGCCAAAGGCTTTGCAGTCTACCACTGTCTAATTCTCTTTAGATCAAATCCATAGGAGACAAAGCAAGGCAATACTTTAGAAACACCCACAAGTGCGTCTGTAGCACCACACGCTCAAACTGTGCACGCAGAGCACACACACAAACCAGTGCTCCCACCCCTGCAGCCTTCCCCGACTCCCCAACCCACTGTGTCCAACACTCAGCCACAAGCTGAGCCTCTCCCAGCAATTTTGGCTCCGAGCAGCCCAAGTGGGAGTGAGAAGAGGGCAGGGGGCTGGGGGGGAAGGGTGTAAATTGCTCACGGAGGATGCTATCGCGTCAAACGCTCTGTTTACAAGCTGCTGCCAGGTTATTGAAGATCAGAGAGTCGCTGGCTCTAAACACAGCTACTCCTGGAGTGCAGCGTGTCGGGGCTGGTTGATACATGTCCCCCCGCTGCCCTTGGGGTGACCTTTGAGACCCCGGAGTTATCAGGGGGAAGCGACCATGCGGTGGGGCTGGGGGACCACCTACGGTGCGAGGGGAGCTGTGGGGAGATGCTGCACAGCCCAGCGGAGGAGATCTGGAGATACAGAGGGCTCCTGGCCCATATGGAGCCAGGGCTGGGAACCCATAGGAGCATCTAAACACCTGGGATAAACATTTCCCAGACCATGGATGGCAGAGGTGATATTTCCAGTGTGACCAGTTGGGTTGATTGGCGTCCTCTGTGGTGCTGGCGCTGGGAGAGGTGGCTCTGTCCACCAGATGAAAACCAGCGCTGGTGATTTCAGGCAAAATTGGGTTAATTGGATGTATCTGTAGTATTAAATTCAACACAGCCATGAATCCGATCATCTGCACTGCTAAATTTTTATCCTGTTCCCAGAAACTATCAAAGACCCAAACAGTCCCTGGGCATCAGACTGGAGACAGCACACACACCAAGGACTGCTCCCAAAATATATTTTGGATCTGTCCACACTGTTCTGGAGGCTGAGAAGGTTTAATAGCATGGACATGGCCAGGGCAGACCAACTGGCCTCAGGATCAGGGGAAAGAACTGGTATTTTTTGTTTACCAGCACAGCTGTACGGAGTAGGTGCTGAAGTTTAAGGTACTGGGGAGCCAGCAGCAGACAGAGCAGCCCTGGCACTGTTTGTCCTGCCAGAGGAAAGCCCCAGAGTCTTTGTTTGAAGATGGCAATGCCAAAGTCTAGTGAAGGTGTCCCTGTCCATGGCAGGGAGGCTGGAACTGGATGATCTTTAAGGTGTCTTCCAACCCAAACCATTCTGTGATTCTGTGGTTTTACGGAAGTTGGTCAGACCCAGACGGGAGGGGCAGGGTGTGATAATAATTTCTAAACTCCTGGATGGGACAGGCCAGTTGTTCTGGGGGTTGATCTGGATAAGAAAACAGGGCAAAGCCTCTCACATTCACCTGTTCAGAGCAGCTGAGGATCCCCCTGCTTGCCAGAGCACAATCCCCAGTCAAGGCTTATCCCTGAGGCTTGGAGGCTCCCCGTGGTTATGGAATCATTTAGGCTGGAAAAGCCTGCTGGGATCATCAAGTCCAACCATCCCCCAGCACTGCAAAGGCCTCCATTCATCCATGTCCTCAGGTGCCACATCCACATGTCTTTTCATCCCTCCAGGGATGGGGATTCAGCCACTGCCCTGGGCAGGCTGTTCCCTCATTTCCAGAGGTGTCCTCATTCCCAGACACCAGTCCAGCTTTAACTCCCATTTCTGGTCATGATGCCCAGCATGTCCAGTCCAGGGCAGAGGACTGACCGCAGGAAACTCCCACCACCCTGCCAGAGCTGCCTTTCCACTGCGTCCACCCTGCGGCTTCAGCCTGCCTTGGGAAATAAAAAAAAAAAGGAAAGATAAGCTCAGAAAGAAGGTTCAGGTGAGGATGAGTTAAATACAGGTCTGAAAGGCTGAGGGGAATCTTCTGCTGCCACAGAGACAATGATGGTCAGTGAAACATCTGTCTCTGGTACAATTAGGGTGACATCTGGCATTTAGAGGCTGGTGGCAGGGACTGGAGGCTCCAGGGAGATGCTCCTTCCTCCTGCTTTGCTGGCAGAGAGCTGGAGCTCAGGCTTAGAGCAGAGAGGACAAGCTGGCTGCAAATCCTTTGCTTGTGACTACGGGGATGGCAAGGTCATCCTCATCTCCAAGGACAGTCAGAGCTGGATTTCTTGTTGCCAGCTCCCAGGATTGTAAGCAGGCCAGAGCAGCTGCCCAACCCTTCTCTCCAAAGCTGGATAAACTCCTAATTTTAACTGGGAATGACCTTGGGCAGATTGAGGGAGGAGGAAACCCTGGAGAAAGGAGGTCTGGAAGCAGCCTGGTAAAGCAGAACCCATGGCAGGTCACAGCCTGCCTGCAGTGGTGGGCAATCCCAGATCCCCTGGGGAAGGGTGCAGCACGAGCCCTAGGAGAGCAGAACAAGGAAATCAGTCATTTGGAGACTTTCCAAGCCAGGCATGGTGTCGTAACACCTGGCTCAGCCCCCTGAGGGATGAGCAATCCTCCAGGAACAGCCCCAGCCCTCTGCCTGTAACCCCACACAAACCTTTTTGGGGCAGCCATGGGCCCTGAATGATTAAGGAAAACCTTAATCCTTCCCTTGAGTCCTTCCTTTGAGTCCTCTTATCCAAGAAGAGTTCTCCTGGCTGGTATCAGAGACGGAATGTTGCCCTGAGCAGCCAGTGGGGATGGAGAGGACTTTCCTTGGGCTGATTTATTGTGAGCTCTGTCTCTGCTGCCCACCAGGAACACATCTGTGCTCTCTGCCACCCTCACAGCCTGGCTGTGACACACAGCCCCAGCTTCTCCTTGGTTAGGGGTGCTCAGAGATGGCCACAAGTGCTTTTCAGAGCCAGCCTGGAGTGCCACAACCCTTGGGGATGCTCTGAACCAAGGTTCCTTGGAGAAGCAAGCCAGGTGAAATCTCCTTGGCGCTGGGCTGCTGAGCTGCCTGGCCAGGGGAAGGGGCCCTCCTGGAAAACGTGGTCATTGTTCCCTTTGGTGGAGCAGCTCGGAGACCGGAGCTCAGCCTGGCAGGACATTGATGCCCTTGTTTGCTCTGCAGTGTTTGCCAGGCAATATTTACCCCGCGGTGTGTGGGTGGAGGTAAAACAGAGCGAGGTGAGGGCTCCTCACCACCTCCCTGCCCCAGCAGCCATGCCTTGGTTTTCAGTGGCAGCGTGACAAGCTCCAGGCACCCTGTCCTGCACAGAGAAGGTGGAGACACTTGGATCATCCCTTTGGGAGAGACCCTGAGCTCCTGGAACGTGGCAGTGTGCATGTGGGTGAGCTGTGCCTGCCAGTCGTGCTCCAGCCAAGAGCCCAGCATGGGATGGCATTGAAATAAAACCCCATTTCCCAGGATGTGGGACAATGGCTTTAAGCTGAAGGAGGGTAGGTTTGGATTGAGTATTAGGAAGAAATTCTTGTCTGTGGAGAAGCTGTGGCTGCTCCACCCCTGGGAGTGTCCAAGGCCAGGTTCAACGGGGCTTGGAGCAACCTGGGATAGTGGGAGCTGTCCCTGCCCATGGCAGGGGGGTGGAATGAGATGAACTTTCAGATCCCTTCTATCCCAGAGCGTTCTGTGATTCCTTGGTTCTGTGGCATGACTTTGGTGCTGATTTGCTCTTGTTTTACCCGAGCTGACCAGGCCCATCTCGCAGCTCCAGGCTCCAGCTGCAGATGGAGTGTGTGCTGTGCCGAATCTTCTCTTAGTTATGAGAAAATCCACACTGCTGGGAGTGCCTGGGTTCTGAGGAAGGCTGGAGCTCACACCTCACCAGAGAGACTGCAGAAAAAGCCACCCAGTGCTGCAGCTCCCCACAGTCCTGCCCTCTCCCTGGTTTTCCTTTGCTCTCCCTCCCTCTCCCACCTCTCTCCCCTCAGCTCCTGCTGGTTTTCCCATGCCTGTCTCCCCACCTGGCCCTGGCTCCAAGTTTCCAGATGCACTTCCCACTTTGCCAAGTGGTCACAGTGCACAGCTATTGCCTGGGGAAGGTTTGACACTGCAGCATCTTCAGGGTGAAGAACTGAGAAATACCACAAAAACCTTCTCTCCAAAGCCTCAAACCACGTGTAAACAGGGTGTTGATGACAACGAACTCAGCACAAGGCCAGGCATTACCCACAGAAATGAAATTTCAGACAGAAGATGGGGATGCAGCAGCAGGACCAAGGCTGCATGGGAAAGCAAAGACCCAGTGGTACCCAGGGAAGAAATGAAAGGATTATTTTGGGTATTATGCCAGATACACATCACTGGGCAATTCTTTTAATCCATGTCTGGACCATTCAGGGGTTTGTGCACTGTCTGTGGCAGGAATCAACTCATATCTTGTAAAATACCTTTGCACAGCCCGGCAGGTTCTTCTTGGGTGGGTTCACAAACTGAATTTGAGAGCCTGGGTCATTGTTATCACCTTTCTCCTGCTCCAAGATGCCTCTGTCTCTTCACCGATGTGAGGAGACACCTCTTAGGCTGCCAGGCTGGCAGCAAAGGGGCTCTTGAAGAGTTTTCTGATGGCATTGGAGCCATCCTGGGCTGGAGATCACAGAGGACAGCACCCCACCCCTCACCTGGGACTGTGACTGCAATCCCTGACGTCCATGCTCAGGGAGGCAGGTCCTTTTCTGTCCAGCTGTGGTGGAGGAGCTGCAGGCTCCATTTCCCAGTGGTTTGGGTGGGTGTTTTGTACAATCCTGGATGTTTTTTAAAACCATGGCTGCTCACGGAGCTCACGCTCTCCCTCCATCCCTTGGAGAGGCTCAGCTTGGTGGCACAGCCCCAGCCCACTTCCCAGAGCAAGGGAGGAGTTTCCAGCAGTTTCTCCCAGGCCTTCATGGAGGAGATTATGGAGCCAGGCCTGCCCCAGGGAGCAAATTTCACATGTTTGTGCAGCAGGAACAAAAGGACCAGGGTGTCCAGTGCAGAGGAAGCTCAGCTCACAGGCTCTTGTTATGTTCACCCTGGGCTCGGCCACGTGCTGCAACTGGCCATAAAAATATCCATTTCCTTTCTAATTTGAGCTACAACACTTGACACTTTGGCCTTGGCCGATAATGCAATGTACAAGTGCTCAGCAGACACCCTGCAGCCCTTCTTCCTGCTTTGCTCCAGCACAAATAATCCACAGTTTTCACTTCAATAAAATATTAACAGCCACGGAGTCAAATAGCTTTCACCTGTATTTATTTCCTGACAATCATCTCATTCACAGGAATCTGCTGGTTCTGCATGGAGTTCCTGGGATCTGGGAGAGACCAAGCTGGAGGTCAAGCAAGGGGAAGACTTTTCCTTCAACTCCAGCAAAGTTATTGAATAAGTGGCTTTTTTTCCCCCTGTGGTTTAAAATGGGCTTTGTGTAATTATAGCACATGTAACTTGTCCCTTGGGAACCACAAAGGAACTGGACTGAGCCTGATTCATCTTAAATGAGTTCTAGGACTTACTAGCACTGAGTTCATGGGGTTCAGGTTGTGAGGATGGAGATCTTTTCCACACCCCAAGGTTTCCCATCCAGCTCCAGCGCAGGCCCAGAGGGGTGCAGGTCTCCCAGAGACCTCCATCCACCATCGCTGTGGAAAAACCCCAGACACCTTTGGGTTTCTCCACTAGATCAGCATTTCTGAGGCTGGATCATCTCAGCCAGTTCCCTTCTTCCTGAGTCTGGGAGGTCATTAATTGTTATTAAATCCTCCTTTCCCCATCACGGGGACAACTCGTTTTTCTCTGAGGCTCTTGTGCAGCAGTGGCATGAACAGGTAATTCTGTGTCATGTCTTGGGGTGTGTTGGGTATCTTTTCTGACACACAGGTCATAGAATCATGGAATGGTTTGGGTTGGAAGGGATCTTAAGGATCATCTCATTCCAAACCCCTGACATGGGCAAGGACACTTTCCACTGTCCCAGGTTGCTTCAAGCCCCATCCAACCTGGCCTTGGACACTTCCAGGGATCCAGGGGCAGCCACAGCTTCTCTGGGCAATCTGTGCCAGGGTTTTACACCCTCACTGTAAAAAAATCTTCCTTTTATCTGGTCTAAATCTACCCAATTTTAGTTTAAAAACATCATCTCTTGTTCTATCTTGACAGATCCTGGTAAAAAGTCTGTCCCCATCTTTCTTATAAACCCCCTTTGAATCTTACAAGGTCTCTGCAGAGATTTCTCTTTTCTTCTCTGCTATTTCTTTCTCGAGGCATCCCTTTTCCACTGTGAAATGCACCCTCTACAGCTGGACTCAAAATCTACTTCATGGAGAAGAAACAGCAGATGAAACACCCTGGGAGGATGATTCTGGAGAGTCCCCTGTGTCCCAGCCGGGAGCTCACTCCTGCGGCCCTCACACCCCTTCCATGCCTTATTTCTTTGCCCTCCACTCCCCAGCCCAGCAAAACTCCTGACTGGAGACCAGCCTGGAGCCTCTTGTGGGCATTCCCCCGGGTCAGAGATTCACCAGAAACCAGGGAAATAGGTTTGAACCCTCCCGGCGCTGGGCGCGGAGCGGGACCGGCCGTGATCTTGCACCGGGAGCTTGTGCAGCGAAGGCTCAGCCAAGCGAGGAGGGGTTTCATTTCTGAGCTCTTTTATCACGAGTTTTCACTTCCCTGGAGCTGACCAGATTCCCTGGGAAGGAGGGACATCTCGCGGCCACACCACGAACGTCTCTCCTGCTCCTCGGGCATCCCCCCAGTCCCTCCTCGGGGACCACCCCAACATCACCCCGCGCTGCCCGCGGAGCCCCCCGGCCTCTCCCTTCTCCTCCAGGGGCTGCGGTGGCCACGGGAAGGACAGGGGCTGGCCACGGGAAGGACAGGAGAAGGACAGGGGCTGACCACGGGAAGGACAGGGGCTCACTCACACCCTAACGCCGCAAAAAAAGGAATGGAAAATCCTCGTATCCAGTTTTTTATTACTGACTCGAGGCGTAGCGGGGGCATCACCTGGAAGGAACGCTCCAGAGCTGGTGTGGGCCAAGGAGGTGCGGACAGGACACGCTCCCAGCCCTGCCCGTGGCACGGAGGGGGTGTAGTGGCATCAGAGGTGGGGCAGAGATTCCTCACCTCCATACCACCACTGTGGCCGCAGTCCCCTCTTCCCGGACCTGCATTCGAGGGGCTGAGGAGTTTTTCTGTATCCAGGTGGGACACGAATGTGTTTTCTGTCCTTCGTGCCGGAGGTGATGCCCGCAAAGTGGATACAGCCCTCCGAGGCGGACGAGGAAGGAGCTGCGCCATCTCCCAGCCACCTCTTCAGTCTCCGCTACAACCTCAGAGCCGGCAGCATCCGCCTGCCTCGCGTCCCTCCTCATTCCCCATCCCCAGCGCGGACAGGAGAGAGGGAAAGGCCTGCCCCGAGCCCCCGGCGGGCCGAGGCTGCCCTGCAGCGCTGTCCCCAGCGGCTGGCGGGGCGAGGGCTCACTGCTGCGGCTCGGGCTCGTACTGCTTCTCCGTGGAGGTGTAGAAGTCCTCGAGCACCGACTGCAGGTACTCGAAGGTGGGGCGCTCCTCGGGGTCGCTGCGCCAGCACTTGAGGATGACGCTGTAGAGCTCCCCGGGACACGACTCCGGGCAGGGCATGCGGTAGCCCCGCTCCAGGTTGCGGATCACCTCGGGGTTGGTCATCCCTGGAGGGGAACGCAGCCCAGCAGGAGTTATTCAGCACCCCGGGGGAAAAGGTGAGGGCTCCCAGCAGCTCACACCCAGGCAGGGCTGGAGGGGCTGCGGGGGTTCCCATCGCTGGGAATCATCCCTTCCCCAGGGCTGTGCTTCCCCTCCATCCCCCGTCCCCTCCCTGACTCCCCTCTCTAAGTCTGGCTTTGCACGGGTACAGCCGAGGGAAGGAAATCCAGCTTGAAGGGCCCCTCAGGACACGAGGGACACTGGGGGGCTGGAGCGTGTCCAGGGAAGGGAACGGAGCTGGGGAAGGGGCTGGAGCACCGGGAGAGGCTGAGGGAGCTGGGAAAGGGGCTCAGCCTGGAGAAAAGGAGGCTCAGGGGGAACCTTGTGGGTCTGCACAACTCCCTGACAGGAGGGGGCAACCGGGGGAAGTTGGGCTCTGCTCCCTGCGAACAAGTGAAAGAAGAGGAAATGGCCTCAAAGTTGTGCCAGGGAAGGTTTAGATGGGATATAAGGACAAATTTCTTCACTGAAAGGGTTGTCCAGCCCTGGCACAGCTGCCCAGGGCAGTGGTGGAGTCCCCATCCCTGGAGGGATTTACCAGACATGTAAATGTGGCACTTGGGGACATGGGGCAGTGATGGCCTTGGCAGTGATGGGTTAATTCAGTTTAGAGGCCTTTTCCAGCTGAAAGGATTCTCTGATTCTGAGAGACAGCTGAGTGTGTCTGGGCACACTTCAGTGAGTGCCTCCAGGCCTGAAGCAGCACTGGATGCTTGGAAGTGGCTGGACACTCACCCTGTATTCCCAGGGCCCTGGATTCGGGATCCTGTACCTGGATAAGGGATCCTGCCATAGGTGATGATCTCTGTCAGGAGGATCCCGAAAGACCACACGTCAGATTTGATGGTGAACACCCCGTAGTTGATGGCCTCTGGAGCTGTCCATTTGATGGGAAATTTGGCACCTGTCCAGAGGAAACAAAGGGAAATAACACCTGGAGTTGGAGCATCTCCCTCACCTCCCGCAGGCACAGCAATCCCCCAAAACTGATCCCTGGTTCCTTTGGGCTGCTGATTATGATTCTGTGATTCTTCCTGGGAGAGGGGCTCCATCCCTTTGATCATCTCCATGGCCTCCTCTGGACCTGCTCCATCCCAGAGCTGGATGGACCATTCAAAACCAATTTAGCAGATTTATTATGGGAAAGCAACAGTAGGATTTTGTTCTGTATAAAATTTCTTTGGCTTTTGCCAAGAAAAATCAGATCTGATGGCCCTTGATGTCCCCTTCCAGCCTGGTGCTCTGTGATTCTGTGAAATCATGTATTTGAAGGGGGTTGTTTTTAGCAAAAATGCATAAATATTACAGCAAATATAAATTCCTCAGTCCTTAAAGCTGCATATGTATACTAAAACCAAAATAAGCCCCATTTTATTTTGTCCAACAAGTTCTTGCTTAACCCACTGTGGATGGCAATGACCATAAGGTTGCAATTTCAGTTTAGCTAAGACAAAAAACCCCGGCCAACAGCCAAACCACCTTGATAAATGGGAACTTATTGCGTTATACTGTAAAGGAAACCACATTTGTATTTATACACATCCTTGCAGGACTGGAAATCCAACTGCAGGGTGTGAAATAAGTGCCTCAGTTGTCGCACATCACACTCTGAGTGACAAGGCTGGGAAATGCAATCTGGGAAGTGAGAATTGTTCAGAGCAGATAGAGGGGAGCTGTTATTCCAGAGCAAAGCTAGCTGGAAAAATGCTGATGGGAGCTTCTTTCAGATGGAAAAGAGGCTCCTTTGGTTATTAACTGAATTACACTGATTTCATCAAAGCTCCTCTTAAGGATAAAACTGTCTTAAAAATTTGCAGCGAAGTCAAAGTTCCCCTTCATGCCAGTTTCCCAATTATATTTGGGATCTTTTATTACTCTGGAATAGTTTTGCATGCTGAAATGGGTACAATTTGTCTCCAAAAGTATTTTGGGGACAGGAAATTGAAAGAAAGGTTTCTTATCTTATTAAAAATGCCCACAAAAACGATTTAATTTCCTTTCCTCAGAGTACATTTTAAGGGGAATTTTATCCCAGCTCTAGAGGAGGACAGATTCCCAAAATTTGAAAATCTGCTGGTAAGTGCCACTTATACCCGAATTAATTGTTTTAATTCAGTCACTGCTGCTGCTTTCCCTGATGCTCTGTAGAGTCTCCTTGCAACCCGAATGATCTGATCTCATACCTGACCTCAGAGTCAGAGCTCAGGACAGGGATGGTCTCAGAAGTCTTTTCCAAACTAAATGATTCTGTGATTTATTGATTTCTAAGTTGTCCCTCTGCTTTGGAAAGGATCTGATGTGTTCAGGGCTTGGTTTGCCTGGCACACCTGGAAGCTGCTGCTGGGCTCAGATTTGTGGCTCCAGCTCCCCTCTGCAGTGCAGTGACTGAGTTACTCTGTTATTTCCTTCCCTCTGGATGAGATCCCTGGAAAAACCTGGGCACAGGCAGCAGCTTTCATTAGCAGAGGTTAAATTTCCCCAGCAAACAATTGGAAGGTTGTTGCCCTGGTTTTTGTAAGCCTTCCATTTTTAACTTTGGAGTCAGATTCTTTTACACAGTTTCATGTAAATAATAGCCAATGTTTACTTAACGGTATTTTCTGTTTTTCATTCCTTTTGTGATAAGAAAACTCTGATGAGCACCTTTCTTCTCCAGTGGGATTGAGAAGGAAGTGACATGCTCTCCAATCCCTTGTGGAGTTAGGACGTGTATAAGAATGAAATAATGTAAACAATAAAGGTCCTTTATCCTTTCCCTTCTGCTAAACTTGGCAGGTCTGAGACCGTCTTTATTGTGTCTTCCCAGACACAGAAGGTCAGCAGGACTCCCCCAAATAGATCCAAAAGGGGTTTCTTCCCATTTCTCTCTGCAATTTTCAGTTGGTTTTATAGCCCCCAAACACTGCTGCCTCTCCCAGGACTGGATTTTTGGGTGTTTCTGTTTCTCTGCCTCTTGCCTGGGAGCTGGCAGCAGCTCTACATGGGCTCTGGTGCCTCGTGCCTGATCCCAGCCCTGTATCCTGGCATTCCCGAGGGCAGGAGAGCGGGAGATAAGGGCAGTGCTGGGAGGGACACCCACCTTCCTGCGCCAGGTACTCGTTCTCGATGAGCCTGGCCAGGCCGAAGTCAGCGATTTTGCAGCAGAGAGTCTCCGAGACGAGGATGTTGGCAGCCCTCAGGTCCCGGTGGATGAAGTTCATGCGCTCGATGTAGGCCATGCCCTCTGCCACCTGGGAGGGGAGGAAGAGCCCCTCTTCATCATCACCTGCCTGTTTTATCCAGGCTGTTTTCCACCCATCTCTACAGAGCGTTTGTACGGGGTTGCTGGCAATCTCCATGATCGTGGACGTGCCTGTGTTCCCCATGGATGGATGGACAGACAGGTGGATCAGCAGACAGGTCAGTAAATAGATATTGCCCTTGTACAGGTGCAGGTATTTGGCTTCACCAGCCTGAGCAGCCAAGTGAGGCAGAACAGAAGCACCACTCTCTGTTTTGCTCAGAAGTCACAGCCCTGGGTTGTGTCTGCAGGCAGAGCTGAAACCACATCACTGGATTCCTGGTTTCTGCCACAAGTCTCTCCTCTCCAGTGGGGATTTTAGTCATAAACAATCCAGGTTAAACATGGGAATTAAGAAAAGGAAAAAAAACCACAAAACCCCCCCCAAACTAGCAAATCATAGAATTATAGAGTGGTTGGAAGGGACCTTAAAGATCTCATTCCACTCCCTGCCATGGGCAGGGACACCCTGCACTATTCCAGGCTGCTCCAAACCCTATTCTTGGACACTTCCAGGGGTCCAGGGGCAACCACAGCTTCTCTGGGCACCCTGTGCCAGGGCCTCAGCACCCTCACAGGGAAGAATTTATTCCTAAAATCTTATCGGGGTACCTGGTATGTGATGAGCCTCTATCAATGACAGCAGCAATATTTCTTTGATGAGTGCTGTGGGCTGCAAAGGGAGATTTATAGAAAACAGAGATTGCCAGGCTGAGTCTCAGACTTGGACTGGGCATTTATTGGGATGTGAGTGGGTCTGTGCAGCCCAGGCCAGCACTGGGTAGCACCTATCAAAGCTTTCAGGTGCCTGTGGGTGAGGGCAGAGCAATTTTCCACTCCATGCAGATTCACATGAGCCCCAGAACTCACATGTGGTTTCTAACAGGATACTCACACGTACTTTCCAATGCTGCATTTCTAACCTGTGTCAACACCCCTCGAGTGCAAGGGCTGGTTTCTGCAGTGGAAAATGGAAGAATTGATGTAATTTCCTGTCCTGATGTTAATGAGATAGGACCTGGTGCTCGGCCCGTTCCAGCTCAGAGTATTTTCAAGCATTTGCCCTCAAGACTGACCACAGGATTGAGTGCACTGGCCCAGACTGTTCTAATTTTAACTCCCACGGATGTCATCGGATCAAAAATTGCGCTCAAGAGGGTCGGGCGCCTGTTGGGCTGTGATGTCACCCCAACACCACAGGCAAACAGATTGCAAAATAGCTCAGTAGACTGCCCTTTCCTCCTGCTGCTCCTCCCAGAGATACCCAGGGAATATCTGAGTCCCTGCCCTGCGGAGGTGGTGCTGGGGTGGGCGAGGGAAGGATGAAAATTGTTCTTCCAGTTGACGCCAGTGCCTCAGGGATGGGTAAAATCCTTCCTGCCCCATGCTGAGGGTGACTTCTGTGGGTTTGGCATCACTGGGTTGTGGGAATTTGGTCTGTGTTCAGTTGTCCTGGTCCTGGTGTGTGGTGCAGTTTGCCCAGAGAAGCTGTGGCTGCCCCTGGATCCCTGGAAGTGTCCAAGGCCAGGCTGGACGGGGCTTGGAGCAACCTGGGATAGTGGAAGGTGTCCCTGCCCATGGCAGGGGATGGAATGGGATGATTTTTCTGCTTCCTTCCAATCCAAACCATTCTGTGATTCCATAGCTCTGCAACACTGACCAAAGTCTTTGCTCTGAGTCACCCACAGATTGCTCTGGCTGCAGGAATTTCCTCCTGCACAGAAATACATCAAGGCACTTTCTGGGGAACGCTCCCACTAAACCCAAGGGCTCTGTAACGTGGATTAATTGGGATCATTTTCCTTATCCTCAGGATTTAAAAAAAACCACAGGCTATAATTTTCAAGAGAGGGAATGAAACAATGAAAGATGGAGGGAGGGAAGTGGGGATTTCAAGAGAGGAGGGAAGGAGGGAAGTAATTAAGTGGAAAACACTAAACAGGGAGGGTGCGTTGTCTCCATAACATCTCACAAACAACCATGAGGAAGCTGCAGGTACAGAAAATGTATCAGCAGTGAAGAGGGAAGGAACAGAAAGAGGTTCCTCTGCACCCCTATGGATGGTTCAGGGTAAAAATGACAGAAGGTGGCACTGCTTTAAAGTATTTAAACCTTTTCATCCTGGTTAAAGCAAGAGGGAAAGTCTTTCACTCTCATAAAACATCCCCTCAAATATCAAGATTCTCCACTTGTTAATTCATTAACAAGTAACTCTATTTAATGGCTGGAACCTTTACACATGGTTTCCTCAGGTACACTTTGCCAAGAGAGGCTGAGTGATCTTACGGATAATTCCCAGCCCTTTATTCAGCCTGATGCTTCAGGGTTTTGGTTTTTCCCCCCAATATTTCCTAATTAGCCTAATTCTGCTCTGAATAAGCCAAGTTTTGTCAACAGCTGGCTGGGACCAAAGTGCGGTGATTTTGCCATTCTCATTCTTCATGTGGTTTCCCTAATTTTGCCCTATTTGTGTTTAGAGGCACTTCTGGACTAAAATGTTACCATGCAGCTGCAGCTATTAAGATTTGCAGCCTTTTAACTTAGAAGTTTGTCTTCATAAAGAGCAATATTCCCAGATTTGAGGGTCAGAACATTCCTTATGCCTCATCATCAGAAGGCAGGACTGCTGGTCCTGCACTGGGGTCTCTTTTTTGAGCTTTTTCTTCCTTTCTGCTAAAAAGAAAAAGAATCTTTTTTTCTGTTCAGCAAGGCAGAAAAGCAAAATAAATAAAATCAGACTGAAATAAACTCAACCACCTCCCAAAAACCCCCAAACTCCAGATCTCTAGCCGTGCACTAAGCAATCAGGACAGAGCTGACGTGCACAGGGACAAAAGAGGGATGAGGAGAATCCCTAAGAGAACACACCAGGAGGAGCTGTTTTTCTCCAGGAAATCTTTGCTCTGACTGACTTCAGACTTGCAGGAATTCCACTGAGGAAACAGCAAACCTTGGATCCTTTTCCCAGCGACTGTTCACTGACCTGAGCAGAGATGTCAATGAGTTTGGGGAGATTCAGCTGGCTTCCTTCTTCTGTCTTCAGGAAATCCAGCAAACACCCTGCGGGAGAGGAGGGGACTGCTGTAACTCTTATGAATAATCTATAAATTTGTTTTCCCTGGTGCTTCTCTGAATATAGGCAACACATCTGCCTCCACCCTAAATAAAATCTAAGGAACCAGAATGGGTGTCCACTGGAGCATCTTCCATTAGGAAAGCTCCCAAACAGCCCAAATTCCTCTCTGTTTTGCACAGATCAGTTGCAAACTGCTGGGCATTCATCGCTCAAAGTGTCGTAGACAAGAGGGGCAAAAGAAAGGACAATTTCACCACGAGGGGAGTAAAAACCTGAACCAAACTTTCAGTGAGAACAATGGAGAGGAGAATTTTAAATATTCTTCAGATGGAGCATCATCATTTTTTTTTTTTTTTTTTTTTTTTTTGTCNCCAAAAAGCCTCTTCCTGTATTAGAACCAAACTTTTGGGTCACTTTCTTGCATATATGGTACAATCCCCTTCTCCACACCTGGACCACTGGCCAGCTCACCGAGCTGGTTTTGCAGAAGCCCAGCAAAGAGCTCCAGGAGGGTTTTTACCATTGGCCATGTACTCTGTCACGATGTAGATGGGCTGCTTGGTGACCACGGCGTACAACCGGACCAGTTTGTTGTGCTGGAGCTTCTTCATCAGGTTTGCCTCTGCCAGGAAGGCGTCAGGATCCATGCTGCCCTCCTTCATGGTCTTCACAGCCACCTTGATGTTGTTCTTGTAGTAGCCTGCAGAGAGAGAACGATGCTTTGAGGAATTCTGGGCTCTCTGCAGGCTCCGTGGGGTTGTGCAACGAGGAGAAGAGCTCACGGAGCAGAAAACCACAGGAGCAGCTTGAATCCCTCATGAAGAACCACGTGGTAAATCCCAGTGCCAGCAGGTGTGAGAGGAGAAGGGACACTTGTGTCACAGCTGTCAGTCCGTGAGGCTGCATCAGGGATGGTCCCTGCAATGTGCCCATCCTCACACAACCCTCCCGGACCCTTTCTGGGTGACAGCCCTGGGGCCTCCCACCAGCTGGGCTCTAAAATCATTCAAATGCCATCCAAAAAAGGCAGGACTGTGCAGCCAGGACATGAACTCAGCCTGGTCCTGTCCACAATCTCGATTTCCAAGGCAACCAGCAACTGCAAAGAGGGTGGCAGAGGAAGCTGATCTCCCCCCATTTCCTCTCTTGCTGATAAGCAGCGGGCAGGAAGGCACAAGAGATTGAGATCTGGGGTATAAAGTGGAACAGGGAAGCAGAAAAAGGGGGGAAATATCACCCAGGTACCCTGCTGGGTGTGACTTAGGATCCACGCCCAGGATTCCCAGGAAGAATGAGTGCATATCCCAACAGATTAGTAAACAGTGACTTCAACACCCACCCCCTGTGAAACCCTTGCTCAGCCACTGATCTGTGAATCACAAACTGTCCAGTCCTTCCAGGAATCCTGCGGCTACTGCTGTGTGTGTACCCATAAATATGTGTTCATCCTTAAGGATCCCCACTCCCAGAATAATCCTGCCTTAGGGAAAGAAAAAAAAGGGCTTTCCATCTCCTCTCTGTATACCTTTCTTCCCTGGAATGGGGGGAATTCCACTTACCCATCCACACTTCCCCAAACTGCCCGCTGCCCAGCTTCTTCACCAGCTTCAGGGCCTCTCGAGGGATCTCCCACTCGTCCTGAGCCCAAGGTCTCTGGGGAACCAGGGATGTGCAGGGAGCTGTGAGGCGCTGGCACAGCCCATCCCCTTTCTCTGTACGGGGACAAAGCACAGGACAGCTCAGTGGGATGGCAGAGAAATCCTCCTCCATCCACACATGCCAGGAAAAATCAGCCCATGGAAACTTCACAACCACACAGGGAAACAGTGGAGCCCCCAGCCCCGGAGGGATTTAAAAGCTGTGTGGATGTGGCACTTGGGGACATTGGTCAGTGGTGGTCTTGGCCATACCTCAGACTCCATGGCCTTAGAGGGTTTTTCCAACCTTAATAATTTTATGATTCCATGAAAAGTTTCAGCTCTGGACCCAGTGAAAGGATAAATCTCAAGGGGAGCCATAGAGGAACTAATTATCCTGGCCAGTTATTCCAAACCCTGCTTCCCAAGCATCTCTCCTGCATATCCCAACAGCATTCATCTCTTTCCTTTCCCGATGGGACACACGCCCTGACTTTAGGGCCGTGGGCAGAGCTCACCCTCGCAATTCCCTAGGATGGAAACCAGGCCATGGGTTCTGGCTGTAGGATCACACCTGGCCCATGAGAACAGCTGGAGCAGCTGTGGTGACCCCCGAGCCCGTCCTCCCTCTGTCCCTGCTCTCTTCCAGGACACAAATCCGAACCACGTACGGCTGTAATGACGGATGAGCGCCGGCAGGCTGGAGAAAGTCACGCTGGGGGAGATGTAGAACCCCCCACCATCCAGGGAGCGGATCCTGTAGTGTTTGACGACGTCCCCGCGGGCGGAGCTGTCTCTCACGGACAGGGAGTAGGCGTCTGGAGAAGGAGCAGAAGGAGCTGTGAGCACAAACTGCACCCCGGCCAGGGACCAGCCATCTCCTCTTGCCTTGGCTGCCCACAGCTGCACACCAGCCCTGGCTGATCCCTTCCCAGGGCAAATGTAGCTGTAAATTCCCCCAGAATTTACAGCTACACGCTTCCCTCTCTCCAAGGCGAGGGGAGAGGATGAAAGTTCATCAGAGCTTAACTGGTGCTGTCCAGGCTTCCCGGAGTAAGACCTGCCTGTGCTGTGGCCAGCAGCCCCACGGAAGCACTTGTGGGGATCAGCAGCACCTCCCCAGGCAGAGCAAGATGTTCCCTAGGTCAGGGTGGTCTTTCCACAGCTCCATGTTCCCATCTGAGCTCTGCCAACCTCAGCATCACAAAAGCAGAACGGTTTGGGTTGGACAGGAGCTTAAATTTCATCCAGTTCCACCCCCTGCCATGGGCTGGGACACCTTCCACTATCCCAGGTTGCTCCAAGCTCCATCCAGCCTGGCCTTGGACACTTCCAGGGGCCTAGGGGCAGTCACAGCTTCTCTGGGTACCCTGTGCCAGGTCCTCCCCACCCTCACAGCCAAGAATTTCTTCCTAATATCCAATCTAAACCTGCCCTCTTTCAATTTAAAGCCATTTAAATCCATTTTCCTCTGGATTAAACATTATGAAACCTTGTGCCAAGGTCAGTGGTTCAGCTGGAGGGGTACAGAAGCAGGGTTCAGCAGATTTGTCTTGTTCAGGTCACAAGCCATAAACTTGTGACCGTGGCCAAACCAGATCTAGAGATGCCCATCTGGAATCTTTTCCCTTTCGGGGGCTGCTCTGCCATCCTCCACCCCACCCTGCTCTTCCCTCCGTGAGAATCCAGCCCAAGCGTGGTTTCGGTGCACAAAAGCATCACTAGGTGTTGCTGCAGAGCAGAATTCCCAGCCTGTGCCACTGTGATTCAAGGCAGCTTAACCGTGGGGGCTTTTTTCCCCTTTGTCTGGATCATATTTCTGTTACAAGCCTGCTGGGCTGTTCTAAGTCCAATATGTCACCTGGGCTGCTAAACTGCCCATTTTTGATGTTTTTGAATGAAAAGGCAAGGCTGTACATGTTTAAAAGTGTGTGTCTGTTCATGCAGGGTCATAAAAAGAAGCAGGGCCATCCACAGCAACTCTGAAACCCTAATCCTGCATGTGAGGGGAAAGTTTATTAACATAAAATCCTCACTGGCTGGTGTTTCTCCATCCCAGCACCAGCAGTTTTCCCTATGCTGTGCCTGAAAACCATTTACATTTATAAAAAGCAGCAAAAAACCCTCCACCTCTGTGGATATTTGCTCCGTTGAAATGATCATAAATCTTTACAAGCAGAGTTTGGAAGAGTCTAAAGTTATTCCAAGTGCCAGCAATCATTCTGAGGGGACTCCCTTCCTGCAGAGACCAGACCTGGTGGTGTAAAATTCATGGAAAAACCTGGTGGTTTAAATGCAGGGCCAGGGAACCTCAAATTCGACGTGGTGGTCTCCTCAGCAGAGGAAACTTCTCTTTCCTTCACTTTGAACATCAGGCAAAAGGCAAATTGAGAAGCCCTTTTGGTTTGATCAGTCTTGCAGCTGAACAACTGAGAAACAGCCCTGAAACATCCTCAGTGGGGCAGCAACACCTCGAGGGAAAGGCAAGGGACTGGCTCCTCTGGCTCCTCTGTGGCACCCATGTGGCCCTGAATTCCAAACTAATGATAACAAACATCAAGGCCTAAGGCTGGGCTTGGTAATCTTAGAGATCTTATTCAACCTAAATGATTCTGTGATTCTGTGAAGAAGAAAATTACAATGATCACAACACCTATATATCATTATTATTATTATTATTACTAATATTACTATTATCACTATTATTAACTTCCATTATTTCTCTTGGGGTGATGATGTTTTCATTTCAAAGAGACTGAAATACTGCGCAGGCCAGGCTGCAGCCCAGGAGAGTTGGGCTCACGTGGCACAAGACCAAGAGGGTGCTCGGAGTGCCTGGGACACGCCTTAGGGTTTGTGTGGGATTTTTACAGGGCAAGGCCTGCTCGAGGGAGCAGCCAAATGTGGTGTGAAGGCAGCTGCACTGAGGCCAAACAACCCTGCAGAAGGAAACCCAGAACTGATGATGAACGTGTCTGCCAGGGGGTGTCTGGGGGCTGAGAGCCAGCAGGGAAGAGGAGACCTGCCCTGTTTGCCAGTGAGGTTGCACCCAAAATGCTTCCTCTCCCGCAGGATCTCCTCCCAAGATCCCACCAACCCTTTAAACTCTCCTGCACCTTTCAGAGACAGGGCCGATCTCTCAGCTGCCTACTGCCAGTGTTAATTCTTACCTTGTCATTAAGCTAATGACTGCATCTCACCCCCAGTCACAGTTTGATTTACTGCAGATTCCCTGTCACTCTCCACAGTGGGTTACCGTTCCCTTGGGAGCTGCTGTGCTGAGGCAAAGCATTGAATCTGGAAAGATTCAACTCTTCCTTCACAAAATCACGGAATGGTTTGGGTTGGAAGGGTCCCTAAGACTCATCTTGTTCCACCCCCTGCCATGGACAGAGACACCTCCCACTAAACCAGGTTTTTCCAAGCCCTGTCCAACCTGGTCCCTGTTCCCAGTGACAGCAGCAAGTGAAAATCATTAAGTGGACTCCTAATTCCCCCTGATGATGTACAGGATAGACAAAAGGAATTCTTGCTCCTCAGCCACGAGGGACATTCCCCTGTTCTGCAGCCCTGCACCACATCCTGGCACAGACCTGGGCTGGTAAAGAGTCCGGAGCACAAAATCCAGGAATGATTTCTTCATCAAAAGAGCTGCTCAGGGCAGCGGTGGAGTTCCCATCCCTGGAAGGGTTTAAAAGCCGTGTAGAGGTGGCACTTGGGAACATGGGTTAGTCAATTTCCTGCTCCTATAGCTCTCAGCAGCCCCTTAAATCCTTGTGGATGGGAAGTGCAGGAGCTCAGCTGGATGCAGAGGCTGAGCTCAGTGAGGTCCCTCCTGCCGGGAGCAGAGACGCAGGAATCCTTCTGGGAGCCAGGAGCCCGTGGCTCAGCACAGCTGGGGAAATGTGTTCCTGCAGCTTTTGGAATGATGATTACTTCAGGGGGACTTTGTTTATTTGCAGCAGCTTCAGCAAGGACAGTGCTCTGCCGATGATTTCACTGCCGGCCTGCTTCCCACACTGTCCCCATCTTCTTCCCAGGATGCTGAATGTGCCTTTCACGGACTCTGAGAAATGTTGGCTCTGAAGATTTGCAGAGTTTCTGCATCTCAAACCATGAGGAAAACAAGGCTCTGCTCAGGATGGGCTGGGAATAGGTGCTGCTCTTAGGGTGCAGAACCCACCCTGCTGTGCCTGAGACATCCCAGTATGAGACAACCACTTCCCAGTTTAAGCCACTAATGGGGGTTAGCTCAGCCCAGTGCTTGTCCCTGATGGTCAAGTTTTGCTGGTGATGTGCAAAGTGAATGAGAACACACGTGATGGGGAAGGAAAGCAGGAAAAAACTGTGGGGCTCTAAGGGCAGGGTTAACTCCGTGGCACTGCTCTGGACATCTCTTGGCGGGCCACAGGGTGCTTTACATCGGGCAATTCAGCTTCATGGCACATTTGGAGATGCCTGGCTTTGTCTTTTCCCCTTCTCTTTAGGGAGGAGGAGGCTGTGGCTAAGATGGATCAAATGTGGTTATTCAGGCAGCCCAAAGCACGGGGTGCTCAGGTGGGCACACAGGATGATTCAGAGGATGAGGTGTTCGAAGGAATAACACCCATCTTTTATACCAAATATCAGAAAAGGCATAAGGTAGGGACACATTTCAGAGCAGAACCCGATCTCTGAGCATTTGGGATTCACATGGGACTTCCATGGAGTGGAACCCACATCTGCTAATGCAGAATATCCCACACCTCATTCTTCTTGACAGCAGAGACAGGGCATTAAGGATCTGGTGATTCCTGCTTGGATTTCAGGACTCCACCACCTCTGCTCGAGCCCTGTGTGACCAAGAACCACCCACACTCCAGGTAATTGCAGAAGCTGGGGACAATTGTCCTGACCAAGTGTAGGGAAAGGTCTGATCCGGTGCATGTGCGGCATCCAGAGATGCCACAAAGACCAGGATCACGTGTGGACAGAGCTTCGGACACAGCATAGCAGTATTTGCTCTGTGTTGTCCCTGCCCTTCCTTGGTGCAACAAACAACCACACCAGCTCCCCAAATATCCCAGCAAACAAAGGGAGAGTGGGAATGGGATAAAAAGAGGAGCAGCACGTGGTGACGAGTCCAAGCCTGATCATTGCAAAGGCACCACAAAGGTAGCAGAGAAACAGATGCAGCGGAAAAAGTGACTTGTAAAGTGAAATGCTTAGAAACAAATCTCTGAAATGTTTCCTGAACTGAATGTTCCCTGAAACTTCTGAAAGCTGCAAATCCCTAAAACTTCTGAAAGCTGCTCCTGCGTGCCATCAGCTCAGCAGGGATGTGGGGAGGTGAGCCCAGGCACAGGGCAGAGGGGGAAATTCAAAGCAGGGTGCTGAAGTCTGACGCAGCCGCACTGCCTGAGGGCTGAGGGAGACAGATACAGGAGGATGAGGTTCCAGCTGCTGCATCCAGACCCAGGCACTATTTAATTTTCTGGCAATGGTGGAAGGAATAGTCCCATGGTGGAAGGAATAGTCCCATGGTGGAAGGAATAGTCCCATGGTGGAAGGAATAGTTCCATGGTGGAAGGAATAGATGCTGCCTTGGAGACCTCCCTTGTGAATGGGAGAAAAAAGAGACAGGAAAGGAAGAAGGAGGAGCTACAGTAGGCAAGAGCCAGGTGTAGGATGGAGGATCCAGACTGTCTGTTCCCTCTCTTCCTGCTCAGCCTGGGCCTTTGGAAGTATTTGGGAAACAAGTCAAGGAAAAGAAGGTTCCATGTGATTTCAGATGGATGCTCCAACTCTCTACTGATCGAGTCCTGGTTGGACACCATGATCTTAGAGGTTTTCCAACCTCAACAATTCCTTGATTCTATTGGGAAGACACAAAGCATCTTTTTCCATGTGTCAAGGAAAGCCTCCTGCATCCATTGGAAAGGAAAGGAACCAAATGACAAGAAATGACCAAATGAAACCAGATCCTGATCTACTCCATGGACCTGGTTCAGAGCAGAACCATGGGACCACCATGAGCATCATTTCCTCCATGCTATAAACACACATGATGGCCCAGAGGAAGCAAGGAGAAAAAAGCAGGAAAGAAACAACATGAAATTCCCATGGGACAACCTAAACTAACTTCCAGACTCTACAAATTAATAGTACAGACCAAAGAAATCAAAATTTCATAGTTAAATATTATGGTTAATAACTATAGCCAGTGCTGGAGAGGAGTGGCCACAATGCTCTGCCCTTCCCATCCTCACTGGATCATTTCCTCAAAAGCCACAGTCATATGGAAAGAAAGTGGATGAAATCCATCTATCCTGCTCCAGTAGTCAGTATCCTTCCAAAAGTTCTGGTTTGTATGAATTCCCCTTGCTACAGACTATCAGAAAAAACATATTTCCCCTGGGAAAATAACTTTTTCCGAATTTCGGCAAGTTTCTGTTGAAAACGGGAGAAATACTCTTTCAAGAGTGGGTAGAAATATCTCAAAAAAAAAAAAAAAAAAGATACTTTTCCTTGGGAAGACAAGGAAAAGAAAACCCCATAACTGTTTAAGAAAATCTGCTTATTTGTGTTCCTGTGTCTCTGCCATGAACTCTGGTGGAAAAGCCACTCTTAGCACAGCCAGAACTGCACTTTTGAGTGGCATCATGAGGAAATCTTTACCCTCCAAACCCCCAGCTCACTCCTAGAGCCCTGATGAAGGTTTACCAAGCCTGAGCAATAACAAGGAGTTACCTTTGCTCCACAGATCTCACCTTTGGTGGTTTCACTCTCCCGGACAAGGAAAGAGCCAACTTTGTTCCCAGAAGACAGCAGCAGCCGTTCAGCATCTTTTCTGCTCAGAGTTTTAAAATACCACCTGGGAAAGAGAAAAGGCAAAATCAAGGCTTGAAAAGGAAAAAAACCCTACAAAAACGGAATTCTTTCCAGTTAGTTCTTTTTTTTAATCATCACACTGTGAAACTGAGGGTTGTTTTTATCAGCAAATAGTTTTTTATCTGCTGGAAAGTGGCAGTAATAGACTGTTTTGGATAGATTACACCAGATTTGGGTCACTCTGGGCTTGTTTCACGGCCTGGAAATCCAGACAGCACAGGGAGTAGATGCGATGTGCAAGATCCCATATGCAAGAGAAGTTCAGGCTTTGTGTACAAAGAGCTTTTATGTCTCAGCCACATTTCTGTGCGCTGCTAAATATTTGCTGAGCTCAGTGATGGTTGGGTCCCTCCAAGAGAGATTGAAAGCAGGACTGATCATTTAGAGCTGAATGCCATAGAGGAGGAGAACTCATGGAAAAAAATTCTCCTTCTGTTTGTATTATAGGCAAAAAAACCTCCTTTGACTCCAGTCTTTCATTCGATCTTCCTTGCAGGGAGGCTGCATCTGGGCTCGTTAAAAAACCAGCACTGTGGGTCTGAGCCCTGGCACTCAGCTGTCCTGGTAAATTGTTGGCGTGGTCCCTGGCACATCAAAGACCTGGATCAATGCACCCCCATCCAGAAATTCCCAGTTTATGTATGGATACCCTTTTGGAGGTGAAGAGGTTTAACACCATTTGTGTGGGTGGACTGGCCCAGTGGGACCAGAGGAGGGTCCCTGGCACTGCCACCATAACCTTTCTGTTGTCCCCTCCAAATCCTTGTTTTCCACAGTGGGTGCAATCAGTGGGACAGGAACCTTTGCCCACTTTCCCGTTGCAACCTCATCCTCCCTTTCCACCCCAATGTGATGCTTAAAAACTTGTCCTGAGCTTTTGGGCAGCGTTGTTTGGGATGAGGAAAGACCTCCTGCCATCCAGCCCAGCAGTGACATCTTCCTGCCATCAATAAAGCTCGTCCTGGAGCTTGCTGAGATCCAGGGCACTGCATCCGTCTTCACCACTCCAAAGCTTTCCCACTTACTTTTCCTCTTCCAAACTGTCCACCTGTGCCACGAAGTTACTGGGGATGTATCCTTTCCTCCCAGTGCTGAGGGACTTTGCCAGCCACCAGTCCCCCTCGCTGCAAAGGGAGCAGAGGAAAAGGTGTGAGTGCCCAGAGGGGGTTTCGTGACAAGCTGAGGCTGTGAGGATGTGGACTGTGGGGTTTGAGCTCTGCAGATGGACTAGGACCCCTTCATCCTCTGTGCAGTTCCCTCTGGATTCCCTAGGACCGAAACCAGGCTGGAGGCTGTTGGTGTTTCAGGGACTTGTGGAGGTGACGGGCTCTTTCCATCAGTGCGGAGCGACCACAGACCCAGGCCTGTGCCACACACCTCAGGTGAGGAGGGGAATCTGGGTTGCAGGGTTTATTTTGTCTCTTGAACAGGGCACTGAGGGTCCTTTTTGCTCCTTCCTTTGTCTTCCAGACACCCCATTTTGCTGTCTCACTGCTGACTGGGCCACCAGCCATGACCCAAAGCCATCTCCACACATGGAGTTCTCCATTTCCCTGCCCCACAGGTCCCAGCCCATGGCATCTGGGTGAGAAATGTCACCTCTGGAGGTCACCTCAAGCCTCAAGCAAGCAAGGATGGAGCAGCCCTACAGGGTCTGGAGGCCCCGAGCCCACTTCTGCCCTGTTATGGACTGGGCCTCTTCTGTGGTGAGTTTGAGAAGAAGTTGAAATGAAACCTCACAAGTCTCTGGCTCAGTTCTGTCCTTTCCTCTGACTACACCCAACCCACATCCTTTGCAGAAGCACAATCAGCACAAACACAGGACAGGAGCTGGGGTTTTTTTTGGTTGTTGTTATTTATGCTACTTCTGCACTCACAGGCACCAACAGCAAAGAAGGTGCCAGGACGACCCAGGCAGGGACAATACCCAGCCCCAGAGTAGCTGTGACCCACAGAAGTGTCACTGTGCAGAGAGAAGAGGGCACCCACAGCCACGCTCAGGAGCAAAGCCAAGGCACAGACTCAGCTCTGGTCAGCTGCAAAGTGGTGGCTGACCCCCAGGTCCCCACTTTCCCAGCCTCCCCGTGCTCATCTTTGAACTTCCTTCTGGCAGCAGGTCACTTACTTGGACAGGACCTGGAGTTTCTCCCCCTTGACCAGCTCCAGGTCACGGTCATTTGAGGCAGTAAAATCGTACAGTGCAACCACAAACAAGTGATCTGAAAGAAGAATTAACTCCTTTGAATCCAGCTTGTTCCTTGAGTTGGGTGATGCACACCTGGGTGTATGGTGGGGCATTTCAGCCCCTAAATATGGGGCTCTGTCACCCTCCCACCCCCAAATCCAGCCTTTCCACCAACCCAGCTTTCATGCTCACCGCAACCTCTGCTCAGGGATTGACACGGATTCAACAAAGCATTTCCTGTGTATGTATTTTTAAAACACTGCAGAACCACCACCCTCATTCACAAAACCCAGAGTGTCAACAAGAAAAAGGGGTTTGTACAGAATTAGAAGGGTCATAAATAACCTGTCAGAGTTCAGCCTGAGTTTTACACTGTGGTAAATGAAAACTGCCGTAGCAACATTTCCCAGAGTGGCCGTGGAATTTGACTCAAAATGATGTGGGTTTTTTGATTGAAAAAAGTATAAAGTCATTTCAGTTTCTGTTGTTTGAGGCTGTTTCTAGGATTTAGGTCTCCCTGGGCTCATGGTCTGTGGCCTGTTCTCTGGGCTCATCCACTGTCTTGCCATCCCTCCCTCTCGCACACGATTCCTTGCAGATCATAGAGGGAATCACAGGATGGTTTGGGTTGGAAGGCACCTTAAAGATCATCCTGTTCCACCCCCCTGTCACGAGCAGGGACATCTTCCATTGCCTCAGGTTGCTCCAAGCCCTGTCCAACCTGGCCTTGGACACGCCCAGGGGTGGAGCAGCCACAGCCTCTCTGGGCAACCTGTGCCAGAGTCTCTCCACCCTCACAGGGAACAATTTCCTCCTCACATCTGACACAAACCTGCCCTGTGCCAGTTTAAAACTGTTGCCCCTTATCCTGTCACTATCTACCTGCATAAAAAGTCCCTCTCTCTCCTTTTTATGAGCCTTGTCCACGTGCCACGATGCTCTGACACTGCCCAAGGCTGATCCCTGTGGGCTGGAGCTGAATCTCTTGGTTTGCACACCCGAGAGGTGCCGGGGCTGCTCTCAGGGAAGTGGTGCAACCCTTCCCCTGTGCTCGGCATGCTCAGAGCTGCTGAAGCAGAACAGAGCAGTTATTTCGGGGCGCATCAGACTTTATAAAGAGAATCAGCACATGCACAAGATCACAAAAATCACACCAAAACATTGTGGTGAAAAAGAAAAGGAAAGGAGGAGGAGAAAAAGAAGGAGGAGAAGAAGAAGAAGAAGAAGAAGAAGAAGAAAAAGAAGAAGAAGGAGGAGGTAAAGAAGAAAAGAAGGAGAAGAAGACTGAGATTAAGGAGAAAGAAAAAAGAAAAACAGAATAAAAATAAAACTAAAATATAAAGTAAAAAGAAGAAGAAAATAAAAAGAAAATAATAATAAAAGGAAAAAAGGAAAATAAAAAGAAAATAGTAATAAAAAGGAAAAAAGAAAAGAAAAAAGAGAAAGAAAAGGAGAAAGAAAAGTGAAAAGAGAAAGAAAAGAAAAAAGGAAAAGGAAAAGGAAAAGGAAAAGGAAAAGGAAAAGAAAGAAAAAGAAAGAAAAAGAAAAAGAAAAAGAAAAAGAAAAAGAAAAAGAAAAAGAAAAAGAAAAAAAGAAAAATAATGGGGACTGTGCTGCAACAAGGCTTCAGTTTGTGCTCAGGCTAATTAATGCACCGAGAGCGATGGACAGCCTATTATTAGCATTTTTCAAAACAGCCTGTCAAGCCACTGTCTCTGGGTAACCTTTTCAAATAATGCCACCAGCAAGAGAGGCAGACTGGCCCTTTGTCACGGCAAGATAACAGTGTCTCTGGGGCAACTTGGGTTCGTGTCTGTGCAAGGCTGGCTGCTGCTCCGGTGGCAGATTGTTAGCGAGGAGAAAGGGTCAGCGTGGGAGGAAAGGCAGCTTTGGAAAGCAGAGCCTTGAGCAGCTCCCTTCAGGCTTTTGAGAAGGAAATCGGAGATCCATGAGAGGTTCCAGCAGAGCCTCTCTCCCAGGATGGGGAAAGGATGATCAGTCACAAGGGAGAATGCTTTGAAGTCTGAAAATAGCTGGCACGGCTGGGGGCTTCCCCTTGAGGCAGCTCGAATTAGCAATGCACCCAAACTCGGTCTGCCTCCTTGAGAAAGTTGTTATCACACATCTGCTCTGACATGAAAGGGTTTGGGGCATGTGCCCCCTGCGAGGTGTCCACAACCAGCCTGAAATCCACACACACCCTCCTGGTCCTCTTGAAAGGGAAATAGTGCAGTGATCACACTTGTGCTTGGAAAAACAGGAGCAAATGTGTAAATATCTTCAAGCCCAGAGCAGCTGTCTACTCCAGAAAATGAAAATGGAGTTTTGATCTCGAAGCAACTGACGTAAGTGAAAATAAATGAAATTAAAAAGAGCAAATACAGCAAGGACAAAAAGAGTTTGTACACTGAAAATATACTTTATCACCTCTTATCCCGAAATAGGCGCTGAGAACACTGCACACTAAAAATGAGCCAGAAGAAAAGCTCTCTCTGCCCTAGCCAGCAGGAGTTGCCATCTCATGATGAAAGGGACTTTTCCTGTCTCTGAGTCCATCACCCCATGAGAAACACATGGATAATGCTGCCCTGGCCTGTTTGGGCCACTCAGGCCCTGAGAGGCTCCGCAGCGGAGAAGCCGTCGGGGCTGCGAGGAGCGACTGCTCTGCAGATAAAGCTGCCAGCCCCAGGACTTTGATGGGGAGCCAAACACATCCTGGCTCAGAGCTGCTGTCAGGAACGTCTGATACCAGCAGGGTTTGCAGAGGCCGAGTGCCAGTTTGGTGGCTCAGTAGGAATGATTCAACCAGGCCTCCCACCGCTGGCTTGTCCTGAATGGAAGGTCTTTGCAACCACCTCATGGCCAGAAAGCAGGGCTGAGGCTGTGCCAGGGTGCCCCAGAGGATCATCCATTGGTTTAGAGCCCTTTTGGGACGGCCATGGTGTAAGTGACAACCTGCAGGACACGTTGGCCAGCTGGGTGCACTGAGCTATGAGTTACTGCTGCTGGAAATGGGGTCAGCTTTCTGTTTCAGCCTGGCATGGGCTGCTTGGAATCATTGAATCCTAAACTTGGAAAAGACCCCTAAGGTCATCAAGTCCAACCATTAACCCAGCACTTCCAGGGCCACCCTTAAATCATGTCCCCAAGTGCCACATCCACATGGCTTTTAAATCTTTCCAGGGATGGTGATTCCATTGCCTGGGCAGCCTGTTCTGAATATTGATAACCCTTTTTGTGAAAAAGTTTTTCCCTAATATCCAATTTAACCCTCCTCTGGAGCAACTTGAAGCCATCTCTTCCTGTCCTTTCACTTTTTACCAGGGAGAAGAGCCCAACGCCTACCTGGCTACAACCAGGGAGTTGTGCAGAGCCAGAAGGTCCCCCTGAGCCTCCTTTTCTCCAGGCTGAGCCCCCTTCCCAGCTCCCTCAGCTGCTCCTCCCCAGATGTGCTCCAGATCAAGGTTAACATTTTTGATGAGAAGGTTTAATTTCTCACTGAAAACTCAGCCTTTTCAATAGAAACAGCCCTTCCTTTTCCCACTTCAGCTCAAACCCACGTTTCTGACACAATTCCTTTCAAACACAAAACCATGTTGGGAACAATAAAAATGACCAAGAATTTGGCATTAACTTTGAGATGCCACAAAAGACCTCAAGTTCCAGAGCATGCTAAGCTTCCACCCCCTGAAGCTCAGTCCTGTTCATATTTTTGGCAGCAAAAAGCAAGTGAAGAGGTGGGAGAAGTTGTGGTTCCTCATCAGAAGAAACGACCTCGCAGAGAGTTCAACTCCTTGTGCTGTTGCAGGTTATTAAAATGCCTGAGGACAAGAACCCANTTTTGTTTTAAATAAATAAATAAATAAATAAATAAATAAATAAATAAATAAATGCATAAATTAATAATTTCTGAGACAGGAGTCTGAAAGCTGGAAAGTGTGAAACAATTTCAACAACTCGAGATCAGAAAAAATAAGTCATTCAAAACGCAAGGAGAGCAAAAAAAAAAACCCACAAAAAATTAAAAAAAAAACCCCCAAGGGAAAA
>VYXC01009542.1:232248-261917 GCA_013397175.1 Platysteira castanea
GAGCTATGAGTTACTGCTGCTGGAAATGGGGTCAGCTTTCTGTTTCAGCCTGGCATGGGCTGCTTGGAATCATTGAATCCTAAACTTGGAAAAGACCCCTAAGGTCATCAAGTCCAACCATTAACCCAACACTGCCAGGGTCACCCCTAAATCGTGTCCCCAAGTGCCGCATCCACATGGCTTTTAAATCTTTCCAGGGATGGTGATTCCATTGCCTGGGCAGCCTGTTCTGAATATTGATAACCCTTTTTGTGAAAAAGTTTTTCCCTAATATCCAATTTAACCCTCCCCTGGTGCAACTTGAAGCCATCTCTTCCTGTCCTTTCACTTTTTACCAGGGAGAAGAGCCCAACACCTACCTGGCTACAACCAGGGAGTTGTGCAGAGCCCGAAGGTCCCCCTGAGCCTCCTTTTCTCCAGGGTGAGCCCCTTTCCCAGCTCCCTCAGCTGCTCCTCCCCAGATGTCCTCCAGATCAAAGTAAACCTTCTTGATGAGAAGGTTTAATTTCTCACTGAAAATTCAGCCTTTTCAGTAGAAACAGCCCTTCCTTTTCCCACTTCAGCTCAAACCCACGTTTCTGACACAATTCCTTTCAAACACAAAACCATGTTGGGAACAATAAAAATGACCAAGAATTTGGCATTAACTTTGAGATGCCACAAAAGACCTCAAGTTCCAGAGCATGCTAAGCTTCCACCCCCTGAAGCTCAGTCCTGTTCATATTTTTGGCAGCAAAAAGCAAGTGAAGAGGTGGGAGAAGTTGTGGTTCCTCATCAGAAGAAACGACCTCGCAGAGAGTTCAACTCCTTGTGCTGTTGCAGGTTATTAAAATGCCTGAGGACAAGAACCCAAAACAACCAATCCTTTCCATCAGCGGGATTTAAATCCAGCTTTGAGCAGCTGGCAGGGCAAGGGCAGGGGTTATTCTCCCTATTTTCCATGTCTTATCCACCCAGGGCAAGCAAACAGCAGCTCTACCATGGGACTGTTGGGTTTGGGGCCCACCAGGACTTTGCTGTGCTGGGGACTTTGGGGGTCCAGAATTAAAAATTCAATTCCACAGAGACTTAAAATGAGCCTTAAAAACTTTGTGATTGCTCGGGGAACGGTGTTAAAATGAATGGGAGACTCACACCATGGAAGAACCACCCCAAGTGGAAAAAGGACCAGTGATGCCACAGGCACCACATTGAATCCAGAGTTCTGCACCCCTTGCCTGGCTTGGTGTTACTTCCACGAGGATAAATGTTGTCAGGAGCAATTAAGTTTTTGTTTTAAATAAATAAATAAATAAATAAATAAATAAATAAATAAATAAATGCATAAATTAATAATTTCTGAGACAGGAGTCTGAAAGCTGGAAAGTGTGAAACAATTTCAACAACTCGAGATCAGAAAAAATAAGTCATTCAAAACGCAAGGAGAGCAAAAAAAAAAACCCACAAAAAATTAAAAAAAAAACCCCCAAGGGAAAAAAAAGGGTTGATTTTACGTTACATGCCACACTTCCATAGCCAATAATTTTCCCTGATTGAATTTTAAGTGCTCCCACAGGATTTAATTAATCTCTTTGAATTTTTTTTATATTAAGTGGTTGCCTGGATTTTGTGCTTTCTCTTTTGATTCACTTAAATTGCTGTCATTTAGGAGAAGATCTCTGGTATCATATCTTGCATGGTTCTTATCAGCTCATTTTGCCACACAGGGCACAGTCAGATGTACCATCATTTCAGGAAATTCAGACACTGGTAGAGAAAAATAGGAAGTTTCCCAGACTGTCAGTGTGAATATTCCTCCAGAACTGGAACTGAATCTAATGAACAAAATTATTTTTGAGAGCTGAAAATGGCTGATGTGGTACTTAATCCATTTTTTAGCATCTTTCCACTTCTGCCTTCGGGCATGAAGGAGAAGTAAAATCACCCTCCGTGATCATAATTTCTGCTGTGACTCCGACCAGAGTGAAAAAAACGCTGTGATAAAAACCCTGTGATAAAAATCCTGTGAAAAACTGTCAATCTCTGCTCACTTGGGGAGGTAGGAGAGCACGGCCACTTGGAAATGTGCCATGAAAACAATTATGCAAAAGAATATGTGGTTTCTGGGAAAATGGTATTTCCGTGAAAACACACCCCAGCTCACATGGCTGAGGAACTCCATGTCCCACAGATTTGATCTCCATAACAAACGCCAAATTTGAAGAAAATTTTGGCGTTGCAGGAGTTCCTGTGCTTGGACCATGGCAGGGACCCTCCATCACCATCCACAAGACCTAAGAAGACCTCATGCTGTCATTCCACCCTTCCCATTTATTCATCACCCCTTTTTTCTTCCCTCATGCCCTGTCTCCCCTAATCCCACAATTTCATCCACGTGAAGAACTTTCATGTGTTGCTGCCTGCTTTCCTCCAAGCTTCCTCTATTTTTCCCCCCTCTTCTAATTATCTCTCTCTCTGTCCTTAACCTGCAGAACTTCTTTGACAAGAATGCACACGAGCTGCTGTTGGAGGCTGGGCGGAGGGAGCAGAGGGCTCCCTGCTAAAACACAATAATCTCCAAACACCATCTGTGACCCGCAGATAATTGCAGAGGTGGATGAAGCCAACAGCCCGTCTCCAGGCAGGGGCTCTGTGTATCCTTTTTTTTTGTGCTCTTCCCTTTCTTCTCCTGCTCTTTGTAGCCTCTCTGGGCTCTCTGATGCCTTCGCTTTCCTCTGAAATTTTCAGCTGGCAGCATAAAGCATCCATGACTTGTCACGCTGCAGACAGGGCAGAGAAATCTCACACAGCCCCAGCCTCAGATCTCCCTTTGCTCCACCAATCCTGGAATCACAGAACTGGAGCAACCTTAAAGATCACCTGGTTCCAAAGGAGAGGGAGTGATTTTCCCTCTCGGTTTCTTTGATAAGCAGGGGAAAGTTGGCAGCTGCAAAGACTTGGTGATGCAAGCTGAGTTTTCTGAAGAACTCTGATAAACTCCCTGCCTGGCACGGCTGCAGATACAGAAACCACACGCCTGTGACGTGATGTGGCTCGATCTCAAACCCTGCCATTTGGGGACCACCACCCTGCAAAACCCCACGGGGAGGCAAAGAAAACAGAACCTTACCTTGTGCAGAGGCTTGGTCTAGATGAGGGTTGTTGATAACTTGTCTCCCCTGTGATAGAAATAGAAAGGAAAAAGGAGATATTTATTACTTTGCTGTGTTTCAGGAAGAACTGATTTCAGCTTCACAGACGAGTGGGAGTCTGGTCCAGAGACCACTGCAGCCAGCCAGCAGCCCCTGTGGCTGGCTCCACACGTGTTGTGATGGCTTTAGCACATTTTGCCATGAGGTGTTCGTAGCTGAATCAACAGAAAGCTGGAATAACCCTTGGCTTCCCTCTGAGTTAAAGCAGAAATCTGCTGCCCACTCATTTGGACCCTGCTCTATCCAATCTGATGCCAGATTTCAGGTCAGTGAGGGATGAGATATGAATGGTCCAATTGAGAATTGGCAACTGCAATATCATTTCAAGCAGAAACCCAGAGATATTGTCTGCCATAATTGTCCCAAGGCTCACGGAATATCCTTTGCTCAGTGTTACGTTCAAAACAGAGAGGCAGTGACTATAACAACAAATTAATCAGAGAACTGTAGAAATCATCGAGTATTTGGTGGTCCTTGTGGATATCCACTCAGGATACTCCATGATTCAAGGATTCTGTGATTCCCAAGATGGAAGGGACCGACAAGGATCATTGATCCAACCCCTGACCGTGCACAGACACCCCAGCAACCCCACCCTGTGCATCCATGAGCTGAGATGGAACCACCTTATTTTGGGAGATAACAGTTTGAAATTGGCACCTTCCAGTGCCTCTAGTGGGTGTTTGACCACTACCAGGTGTTTTTATACACGTGTGAAAGTGGTGAAATACAGACACAGAACAAAAAACATCTTGTGTTTTCCGCCTGCACCACCCTCTGACCCCTGCCTAGCAGAAGTGTGGGGTGGGAGAGCTGCTCATCCACTGCCATTTCTCATTTAACTGGAAGAAATTTGGATTTCTCCTGACATGTGAGAGCTGAGTGCCTGTGGCAAAAAATAATGAATGGTCAAATGATGCTGTATTTATACTGATAGTGGCTCCTCTCCAGTGAGCTGGAGAGAATGAAATTTAGGAAAATAACATCTTCTTGGTCAATCTGACATCTGCTGTCATGAAAACTGGGCTGAATAGCCATGGGAGAACCCAGAAATGAAACTAAAGGAGTCAAAACACCTCCAGCTGTAATAAAAAGCAATGATTGGCAATTCCTCCCCTCTCCCAGGGCTCAAGATGGTTTTCACATGAGAGCTGCACATCAAGTTTCTCATGTGCTGGCTGCAGTGCTGGCAGGGGCAAGGGAAGACAAAACAATTTCACGTCCTTTGGACAGCAACAAGGTGAAATGACTTGCAAAGCTTAAACAAGGAGTTTGCCATTTGAGGTCTCCTAAATCCTGCCCCAGTTCCTTCCTGCTCTGTGCCCGTGCCAGCAGAGGCTGAGAGAGTGCAAAGGGAGCAGCAGATGCCCAGCATTTCTGATTCTCAGCTCACCCCGGCACAGGCTGGCTGCAGACCCTCTTTGCTGAACCCGCTGAGGACTCACAGTGGTGAAGTTTCCATTGTGGTTTGCAGCTTTGAATCTTAGCCCGAATCTGACCCATCTTGCAAGTCAGCAACATCAGCCTGGGTTTCAAAGTGCTGATGAGAAGATATTTCTAAGTACCAAAACACTCTATTTTAGGGGTTTTTGATATACAGAGGTTCCTTGGAGCCCTCCCCACCCTTGTCCAAAAGATACAGGGGTCAGCTGGGAGGACCAGGTTGGCCAGAGAAGCTGTGGCTGCCACATCCCTGGAAGTGTCCAAGGCCAGGCTGGATGGGGCTTGGAGCACCCTGGGATGGTGGAAGGTGTCCCTGCCCATGGCAGGGGGTGGAACTGGATGGGCGTTCAGATTCCTTCCAGCCCCAGTAATTCTGTGATTCTGTGGTTCTAAATATTGCCTGCATCTCTCCAGATACCGACTGAGCTGTGGGGGGGTCCCAAAAGGACACAAAACTGCAGGCTTACCTTGGGTGGGGCGGGAGGAGGTTTGCCCTTGGTTTTTGGGTGGCCTCCAGAAGAGTGTTTCTCATTGGGCATCAGCTGATTTTTGCTGCCAAACAACCCCATCCTGGAAGGAAGAGCAGAAATTGTTTTTTTAATGAGGCTGGTCTTGGGGAAAGGTGCAGACACTGAGAGACAAAACAGTCTTTGCATTCACGAAGAACGAATTTGAGAAGATCAGAATGCAGGACGTTGGGACAGTGAAGAGAGGAGTCTAAAACCATCCCGTCTACAGTCCTCCTGCCACCTTGGACCTTGTGAACCCCATGGTTTCTGTTCCCACATGACTCTGGTGTCTCACACTTTGCAAATGAGGTTCAGACAGACACTGTAAGTCACCAGAGACAAAAAAAAGAGGCACAAATGACTGCTTTGGATACATCCCCTCTCCAATGCAGAGCTTCCCAGCTGATATTGAACTTGCTCCAGAGCCGGGCGATGCCAGAGGGATGAAGATGGGTTTATCAATAGCCCTGTGCTGAGCTGTTCAGCTTCACCAGGGCTTCAGGAGGGTCACACAGTCCCTGGCCCAAGAACGAGCCACCTCAGGCTGCTCAGAGCTTTCTGCAGCTCGTGTCCCTCCCACGCAGCAAGGGCAGCGTGCGGATGTGGCCGCGCCGTGCGCGGAACCAGTCCCGCTGCTCCTCACGGTTCGGCAGCACAGACTCACACTTGGCTTGCCCAGGAAGCCACGGGACCTCTCTGACCCTTTGGAATGCTGTAGGAAGCTTAAGGAATATGGCGTGGCTTGTCTCCATCCTGCCTGTGAAGTGAGGGCTGAGGGCTTGTCTCACCCATCTGCAATACTCTGGTACATTTTGGTGGGCTCTGGGTCCTCCCAGAAACCATGGATTAGGTTTCCCTGCACCCTATGCACGTCTCAGACCTCCTGGATCACCAGACACAAATAAATGAAACCTTTTCCATGGATCATCATCTGGTCTGCATTAAGGTTTCCAAACTTGGGCTTGAGGACTGTTTGACTTTCATCCTACAAATGTAATTTCAGCTCCGATCAGGAATTCAAGGATAATAATGGGTCTGAGTAGCCAAAATGGCCAAACTCTGCTTGGAGCCTCAAAAATTAAGGAACAGATGAAGCCAGTGTTACTGAAGTGCAACATCCAGTGCCAAAGTCTGCTCCAGTCCCTGCTTTGAATGACAGGCATTGGATGGTGTGGGCTACATGCCCAAAAAACCCCAAAATCCAAACCCTGAATACTCATAGCTGTGCAGAGACACATTGACTCCTATTCTTGCCAAAATACCTCGAGGTCTGCAGTGATCATGGAGGATCAGGGACCTCAGGCCCAGGAACATCCCCAAATGTCAGTCTGGCGCTGTGTTGTGGTAGTCAGACTCCAACCAGGGCGTTCAGAAAAGCTCCCAGCAAACCAGACTTAGAGGAAAAAATATTCCAGTAAAAGCAGCTTTTTTTTTGTTTTCTAGCATGGATCTAATATTTCAAAATTTGGAGCTCTGAAATGAGGTTCCAAATGGAGCCATCATGATATTTTAAGGTGCTATTTTCTAAATGTTTTCTCCTTTCTGCCTTATTTTTATTATCACTGGTAAAGGAAAAAAAATGGAAGGAATTGGTGAAATATTTCAGGATAGCCCAATACACATTTTCCCCCCATCCAAAACTTTTTCACCTCTGCGATTTCCTTTGACCTGGGTTTACAGATGGCCCATCCATCTGTCCCCAGGCCCCAGCTCCGCTCCAGGCACTGACAGCACGGGCAGAGGGGGAATTTCACCTATTAAATCAACCAGAGCAGCTCCTGCAGCAATTTCGTTTTCATGTGGCAGCCTCCAGGTTGCACCCAGGGCTTGCTCTGCTCGGCAGATCTGGCGGTGCAGTGGCACATGATTTATTAGGGGAACTTTTCCTGCTCTTCCTCTCACAGCTTTGTGCCAGGACTTCTGATTCTGGATCGTGGGGGGTTTTTGCCATGAGAGTGGCTGGAATTTTCTTTTTACCCGGGGAAGAGTAAGGTATCGTTTTAATTAAGGACGATGGACAAGTTTTAGATATCACTCATTGCCAGCCATGAAAGACAGAAAATGCATCAGCATGTTGGACACTGTTCTGTGGTCCTTGTTACGGTCTCACTGGAAAATCCTGGGATCTTTGATACACTCTGCTCCCAAAGGAGAGATAATCTGTGCAATTACCATATTTTCGGCAGATTTAGGGAATGGGAGATATAGCACGAGCCAGCAATCTGCTTTGACTGCCAGTCGTGTCACCAGAATGATCTTCTGAGAGGACTGATGGATCATCCACAGGATCACGGATGTATCTTTTGGGGTTTTCAGTTGCTCTCAATGCGTGACGGCAACCAAAGATATTTGGGTCTTCAAAGATATCCTCCCACACACATCCTCCCTCTCCCCTTCCGCTCTACATTGGGCAATGTAGTTCATCCAAACATAACAACACCAGGTGTTCACATAGTTGATGGAATTCATAATTAGTAATAATAATAATAGTAATAGTAGTAGTAGTAATAGTAGTAGTAGTAGTAGTAGTAGTAGTAGTAGTAGTAGTAGTAGTAGTAATATATTTGTGATGATTTTGGGGCTTGCAAAAGGTTATAAAATGCTGCTGGAGACTTTACCCACTGGATCAACTGATCTTCCAAAATGGAAGGCAGCTTCTGGATGGGTCTTCACCCCGGCAGGGACACCTGCAGGACATCCAGCCCGAAGATGGGCAACACTCACTTCTGGATGGGTGAGTAAAAGCTCTCAGATCTGGTCAAAATACAGAAATAAATCCTAAAGTAGCTCCATAGGTGCTTTGCAATTTTAGCCCCCGCAGGGCCAAAGACTGAAAATCTACTTTTCTAGCTGAACTTGCTTACATTGTAATCCTTTAGTCACAGGCTGCTGACCAAATCTGAGACTAAGTGGAGTGAGCCACACTTAGATTCCTCAGAGCAGTTTAGAAAGCGAGGAGGAGTCATGACTCAACAGAAGAAACTATGACCTGGTGACACCATAACCATTGCAATAGATGATGGAGCTGTTATTTAGATATTTATTGGCAATAATTATCGTATTAGCTATAAATCTAATCATAATCATCCACATCATCACCGTGTCCTCCTTCTCCCACTGAGGCAAGAACCCTCTTTCACCCACTGTGGTACCCAGTGATGGCACTGGTGGGGCAGAATGGGAGAGGCCTGGAGGAACATCAACCTCAGCGTGTCCCACCAGGGGCTTGGGGCCACCCCTGCTCCTCCGGTTGGGTTTGAGAGGAGTGGGGACCACGACGTGTCCTGTGCACCCCTGTGGGGACACTGAAGCCCTTTCTGCACCCTGCTGAGGCTGGAAACACCTCCCTGCACCCTTGCACAGGCTCGGCTTTGTCCCCACGCTCATGTTGGAGACACAGCCGTGCAAAAGCAGCTCAGAGAAGGGAACAACCCGGCCCACCTCGGGTCAAGCCTCCCACAAAGGTCACTCGCTCCCACCCACGCAGAGCAGGGGTTAGAACAGCTCTGGGGATTCACAGTCCCTACAAAGACACCAGTCCCACTCTTCCAGTGTCCTCTGACACCTTCAGCAGCCAGCGCCACCGTCCTCCAGGCCAGCAGGTGTTTTACAAAACCCCAAAATAGTCCTGCAGACAAATGTTATTGGGTACAGAGGGCTGCTGGTTCCCATTTCACAGCTGGTAGAACCTTCAATTGTTAAAAAGCAATTTTGTTTTCAAAAATAAAGGCGGCTGAGTTGAGTGTTTGTTGTGCCAACGTGTTTCTGCTTCTGATTAGTGCTTTTTAAAACTATCTTCACGGGAAAAAATAAATGAGAAAATCTCAGAGTAGTTCTTCCACCCTGTTTTTATTTTTTTTCTTCCAGAGGAGAGGAGAGTTGGGGAGAACACAATAACTCAGAAAAGCACGGAAAGCTCCTTTTGTGAGTTTACAGTTTTTCACATCTAAAAATGTTCATTTATATTTAATAACTGAGAAGGGGGGAAACTTGTTTCCTCAAACCCCCAAATTTATAAAACAAGTTCTTTTTAAAGTGACCAGAAATCAAAGCAGAACAAAAAAGTTTTAAGGCAACACAAAGTTTTTCCATATTCTTCTTCATCAGGAACTGTACTGGTAGGACAAAGAGTAATGAGTTTAAACTGGAAGAAGTAAAATACAGGTTCTATATACGGAAGAAATTATTCCCTGTGAGGGTGGGGAGGCCCTGGCACAGGGTGCCCAGAGAAGCTGTGGCTGCTCCTGGATCCCTGGAAGTGTCCAAGGCCAGGTTGAACAGGGCTTGGAGCACCCTGGGCTGGTGGAAAGTGTCTCTGCCCATGACAGGAGTGGTTGGAATGAGATGATCTTTAAGGTCTCTTCCAACCCAAACCATTCTGAGACTCTATGATCCTATATGCATAAAAAAAATTAGCAACAAAACAGTTTTAGAAACAAAATGGTGGTGGTGTTGGTGTGGTCCTGTTCAGGCTGAGGAGTTGGAATCCTTAATCCTTATAAGTCCCCTCCAACTCAGGATAATCTATGATTTTATGAGTCCAGCTTAGTCATGAGTAAAAAATATTTGATGCAGAGGTGTTCCTAGAAGAGCCAAGCTGAAGAAGCCAACAGACAGCAGGACAATGAGCTCTGACCCAGCCCGGAATTTGTGGGACAGATGTGCAGGTCACAGGAACACTTGGATGCATGGGTGGAACCTCTAAAACGTGCTTAGTGCCCATGCTGGGGGATGACAGAACTTAATTTTAGCCACCTTCAGAGGGGTAGCTGAGGTGGCATTTTGGCTGGAGAGAGATGGGTGTGGGTACAAATGTTCCTGCAGGAATGGGTCAAAAGGAGCTCTTCTGAAGATCACAGAATCACAGAATATCCTAAGCTGGAAGGAACCCACAAGGATCACGGAGTCCAACTCCTGGCCCTAGACAGGACACCCCAACAATCCCACCCTGGGCATCCCTGAGAGCATTGTCCAAACGCTCCTGGAGCTCTGGCAGCCTTGGGGCTGTGACCATTCCCTGGGGAGCTGTTCAGTGCCTGACACTAATATCCAACCTAAACCTCCCTGGACCCAGTTTCACGCCACTGCCTCAGGTTCTGTCACTTCAAACCTTTGCCCATCTCGTTTTTACAGCGAGCAGCCCTGCACCACCTACTGCTGTTGGCTGCTTTCCTACCAGGGCAAAAGAGATCCAAGGTGGATTGTGATGTGAATCCAGCACTTTCTGCGAGAGGGATGTGGATGACACTGACAGGCAGCCTTGGGATTGCGCGGGCGGGTACAGGAAAGGAAACAAGACCAAACCAAATGAGAAGAAAAGCAGAAGTCTTGGCTCACCGTTTGCCTCAACCCCACGAAACTGCCATGGAAAAAGAGGTTAATACCCAAGCAAGCCAATAGAGTTTCACTCTGAGGGCAGCTCCAAAAAAAACCCCTAAGCCTACTGAAGTCACAGAATGAGCCCCCTTTCCATCCAGATTCTGCAGTGGGTGCAAAAAAGTGTTTTAACAGTTCACGAAGTCCAGATATTTCAATTCATTTTAAAACTTAAGAATGTCTCTTTTTTTGAGAACACATTTTTTAAAAGGAAATGGGTTCAAAAACCCTAAAAAAATTACTTTGAAAATGCAGATCTAGCCTATTATGAAGGTTTTTAAATGCTGAATTTCTTTTTACAAGTCCTCCCCCGTCCTGAAAGAATTGCTGAAATCAATTCACTTCAGATGCAATAATTTAAGTATTCCAGATTTGCATTTTTGCATCAGTGAGGAGTGAAAAAGTTCAGTAAAAAAAAATTTCCTCCACTTCTCAGCACATCACAGATGCATTCAATTCTCTTTTCCCTCAATAAAATAGCTCTTCAAAACACTTCCTGACCTGGCACCCTTGGATTGCTTTGCAAGACACAAAACTGAAGAATTAGTGAAGATCTTGGTGGATCAGCTCCTTAACTAAGAAGGAAGATTTGGTGCTGACGCGGTTTTTGCTGTGGCCATTTTCTACTTCTGCTGGGTTTCAGTCAAGTCCCTTTTAGCTCATATTTTGAAATAATTTGCGGCTTTGTTGCTAAGAGGAGGTAAGAATACAACTTGGAACCAACGTGCTGTGCTATAAAGAGCACTGAAACCATGAACAAGGTCTTTCTCAGAGGCAGAAGGTGGAGGCTATGGCCACCATCCTCTGTAACACGGTGGCCAAACTCTGGCTGCCCCACCCCTGGAGGTGTTCAAGGCCAGGTTGGATGGGACTTGGAGCAACCTGGTCTACTGGAAGGTCTCCTTGCTCATGGCTGTAAGATCCCTTCCAATCAAATCCAAATGATTCTATGATTCCATGATTCCAGCACTGCTGTCCCCATGAAGAGCTGGAGAGCCCAGAGCAAGAAGCATCGTGGCTCTTGCTGGGGGGTGAAGCAGATGCTGGGTTTGCGTGTTGCATCCTAGCTGAAGAACTAGGAATATCCCACTGGCAGTGTTCAGACCCATTCCAGTCCTGATCTTTGATGGATACCAGGCTGTGTTTGTACACCAGAGACTCTCTCAAACACTCTGGTCCATGTAAAAGGTCCTTGAGGGAAGGTGAAGAACCCCCAGGAGCAGCTGGGCTCTCCCTCTGAGGTGAGGTGCTGATGTTGGTGCTGCTCCGTCATAAAACCTCTCACACCTGAAGAACCCCAAAGCAGCTGTAGGTGCCTTCTTCTCCTGGCCCCATCCTCCTCCTTCCCCACTCCAGTGCATCCCACCTCCCTGTCTTGGACCCTGTACAGGTCCCAGTCTCGAGCACAGCCAGTGTGGCCAAGTTGTCTTGGAAATATCTGTTCCCTGCCAGCCCAGGACAGACCAACAACAAATCTGGGAGCTTTGCAGTCCTGTGATTTATCCCTAAGTGAGGGGTACGCATGTCAGGAAAGAGACTGAAGCCCACTGGCTTATTTTAGGATCTGCTGCAGTCCAAGCCAGCTTTCCATTTCCATTACCACTTATATCTGCCCTAAATCTACCATTTTTCTTAGGCCATGATTTGCAGGTGAACATGGCCCAAGCAAACAAACCAAGCAGAAAATCCATCTGTTCCAGGCCTTTCTGAAGAGCTGGGACAATCCATGGGAGAAGGCTGTGTGAGGGTGGTGGGGAGTGGGAGTGCACAAATTTCCAGAACTTTGAGTTTAAGCAGACGCAGAAAGTTTTTTGACAGGGAATTAAAAAAAAAAATAAAGAGAAGAAGATAATAAAAGCTTCTTGCTCACTCCAGAAGTAGAAAACAGCCTCCTGTTGCCAGAGTGGTCATTCCTTAATCAAAACATCTGTCTGGAGGAAAAATGGCTGCTTACATTGGGCTTTGCATCCCGCTGGAAGCCGACAGATGCTCGGCTGGGCTGCAGGAGGCTGCGGGCCAGGAAACAGAGCCAGGGATCAGGGCCCTGGAGAGGGGAAAAGCAGGAGGGCAGACTGCTTATCCCATCTCCCTTCAGCATGCTTCCCTCATGAGCTCAGCCCAGGCAGCCTGGGGGGATGTCTGCTGGGAATGTCTCTGCAGGACTTGGGAGATGTGGGATGCACTGGAATGGCCAAGAAGGAGGAGGGAAGGCACAGCTCTTTGGGTACCTGAAGCAACTCCATGATTCATCAGGTGCGACAGGTTTTATGACAAAACTTCATTTCCTGGCAGAAATTCCTGCAGTGCCTGAAATTTCAACCCAAATTTCAACCCAAACCTCTCCGCCCAATGTTGGTGTGGGCCGAATTGTGGATGGGTTCTGGGTGAGTTGGAGCACAGGGGGGAGAAATCCCCTCTGCAGGCCAGCCCTATCTGACACCCAAACCCTATGGAAGTGGGCACGGGCCGTGGTCCCTTGGCCAGAGTCCCTGAAGCTCCGTTTCACAGCACTTGGAGGATACATCCCAGGGATCACAGGGATGTGGGGAGGTCCTGGCCCTCCCAGGCCTCAGAACACGCGGAGATGGATGAGATGTTCCTCCACACCTCTGTATGTGGCCACCCAAACTTCTGCCCCGGGAAAGGCCCTTCCTGGAGGCCCTGCATCCCAGAGGATGACTTTTCCTAGGAGGAGGATGGCATTTTATAGGACCAAGAGGAGAAACAAAGCCGGTGGCAGGCTGGTGCTCAGGAACTCGATTCCTTGGATCGGGTCTCAGAGGGAATGATGCTCCCTCCCACCGCCCTCTGCTGAGGCAAAGGGCTATAGGGGAAGAGAAACATCTCCAATTCCCCACCTGAACACCTCCAACTGCGTGTCAGGAATAACTATGGGATGCCAGAGCACTTCCCTACTCATCACAGCTGTGGCCAGCTCCAGCCAGCCTTCCCCACACGTAAATCCTCTCTTCCCCTCCAGGCCCTGGGGGACTGGGGGGATGGGAGTGCCAGGATGTGCACACCTGGCACTTCTTTGTCCTCCCCTCCTTTTGCAGCAGACCAAGGGAACAGCATCCCTGAAAACCATCCCTTGGTAGGATGACCCAGCAGTCCCTGGGAAGTGCCTCCATCATCTCTTCAACCCGTGGATTGTGGGGAAAGGAAATAGGATAAGGAGGGGTGAGAGAGCGGATGAAGACAGAGGAAAACCTTCTGGGCTTCTCCCCACCCTCAGGGGAATATGGATGGGGTGGGATGTTCCCGACTTGCCTGCTTCCTACGCTGCTGCTCCTGGGGACACCGTCCGAGGACGCACGAGCCACTGGTCGGACCCATGACAGATGCTCCATGGGGCTGAAGGCCCTTCCCAAATTTTCCTGTTAGAGGCCTCTGGCTTCCACTACATCCACACCATCCATGGGACCGACAGCTTTACACCCCCAGATCGCAGGAGCAGCCTGGTTTTGCAAATGCTTTAAATGGGCTTTCTTTTTTTAATCAGGTCTTTGTGTCAGAACTGACTCTTCTCTCCCCCCCTAAGGATTCCTTGCTCTATTTTGAATATAAAAATCATCACCTGGGAGGGGGCGGGAGTTGCACTTCCCAGACAACCTGGCCAATGAAAACAGCAACGATGAAGGTGAGAAACACAAAGAGAATCCAGACACAAAACCCAGCAAACGCCACAGGCTATTAACAGCTGTCATTAAAAGCAGCGAAAACGACTGTGAATGGATTGTGCTTCCACTGTGCAAACCACCACATTTTAGGAAACAACCCAAAAAACTGGCTTTGCAATGATCTTTCCTTCCTGTGACTAAAAAAGACCTTTTTCTGACGAAACACATCTTCTTCCAGACAGCCCCATCCCTCTATGAACCTACTCAACCATAGCAGCGTGGTCTAACGAATGAAGACCTGGTCAGGGACTTGTGGGTGTCTCTGAGGAAGTGACTTTCTCATTTTGCCTCAGCATGTTCAATTGAGAGACCAAAACTCTGTCCTGGGACATAAATGTTGTATAAGAAGTAGGATTTGTTTCTACAGAGGCTTCCCGTGGTGGGTGTGTAACAAGCTGGCTCCTCCGGGGTGTTTTCAGTGTATTTTCTTAAGCTGTTGCAGACATGAGGCCCCAGAAGCCACTGTGTAAACCTCTGTGGGTAATTGCATGATGACATCTTTGCATTGGACGTGGCCACAGGAGGGAAAAGGACGCTTGGTCTCAGCCAGCTCGAGGCCGGGATGACCTCACGTCGTTTACACTTCAGCTGCCCCCACTGAGCAGGACAAACACGAGCCGACATCTGCCCGGGTGTGATGCACAAGATAAAGGTCACCCCACGCTGGTGATGTTGTTTACAGGAGGAAAAGCTTCACGGGGCAGATCTGAGCTGAGGTCATGGCAGAAGACCTTTACCAGCCATAGGACACAAGGACAACAAGAGGGTGGCTGAGGACACGATGATGTGCGAGGTGGGGGCGGTGCACGTGCCCGGTTTCCATCCCTCTGGAAACATGGGGTGGGAATCAGCCTTGGCTCTGCCACTGTGCTCCTGACAAAGGAAGACAACCCCATGGAGAGCCCCAAGTCCTTGGGGCTCATACTGTGTCCCTAGTCCTGGAGGGTCAGCACAGAATCTCAGAATCTCTAAATCCCAGAATCCCAGACTAGTCTGAGATTGGAAGGGACCTCTGGAGATCACCCAATCCAACTCTCTTGCTAAGGCAGGATCACCTGTAACAGGTGACACAGGGACACCTCCAGGTGGGTTTGGAATGTCTCCAGACTGGGAACTCCATGCCCTCCCTGGGCAGCTGTTCCAGTGCTCTGATACCCTCAACATAAAGTATTTCTTCCTCATGGTTGAGATGGTCTTGTGGTTAGTTTATGGCCATTGTTCCTTGTCCTGTGGCTGGGCACCTCTGAAAAGAGCCTGGCACCATCCTGACACCCTCCAAGCCTGGGTGACTCTGAAGACAACCAGGACAGACCCTGAGCCCAGCAGGCCTCAGCCAGGTGTGCCTGCTCCTAGAGACACGGAAATGAGGAAGCCCTCGCAGATCTGCCAAACTTCTCCCTTGCCAATTCGCATTTTCCCTTCCCAATTCTCCCCCAGCTAAGGGCAGGGGATGGAGGTGGAGCTGATCAGGCTTGGGGCTGGGGAAGAAGAGGACAGTGTCAGGTTAGGCGGAGTGCTTTGAGCTTTAGGGCAAGGCCTCATCATTTGGTGGGTGACCTCTCTGCCAAATGAGCTTCACTTCCTATCCCTATGAAAAGGGAAGTTGCTCTTTTAGCAAGCTGCTGTCACCCACAGCTGAGGTGGGAAGGAGGAGCTACCACGAGGTGCAGCAAGGGCTGAGCAGTGAAGTAGTGTCTACCAAGTCATCCTGGGAACAGGGTGACAGCGTGGCAGCTCCAGACAGAAAACTGATTCTGATTTGAGACACATTCGCAGTGCTGGCAGCGGGGAAGCCCAGCAGCTGCGGCCGCCTGCTGCAAAGGCTCTCCCAGTGATGGCCGCAGTTCAAGCGGCTCAAAAGCAAGAATTAAAAATAAAAATGATTGGATGTGGTGTGGTTTGCCTACTGCATCCAAGGGAGGTCTTTCTGGTATCTAAGGTATCCTGTGTGTCACCTGGGGCACATCCCTTCATCCCCGTGCCTCCTCTGTTTCCTGCAGCCTGGACATCTCATGGCCACAAGATGAGACCTGGAGTCCAGAAGCCCAGACAATCTGCTTACTCAGCCCAGGGATGTCCTCTGAAAGCAGCTGGAGGGAAAACCTGAGAAAGCTGGTGAGAAAGGGCACTAAAAAGGGAGAAAGCCTCTCATTTTCAGCCCCCAGTCACTCCAGATGGGCTCCATCTGTCCCTGTTTCCCCAAACTGAAAGCACAAGCTGTGATCTCACCCAGCCAAGCAGGCTCTTTCTGGTGGTGGCTTCCACCCTGTTTCCATACATCAGCTCCCAGATGTTCCCCAGTGTCCCCTACATGAGTGTGAAATCATGGAATTGTAGAATCACAAAATGGTTTGAGCTGGAAGGGACTCTAAAGATCACCCTGTTCCATCCCCTGCCATGGGCAGGGACACCTTCCACTAGCCCAGGGTGTTCCAAGCCCCATCCAACCTGGCCTTGGACACTTCCAGGGATGCAGGGGCAGCCACAGCTTCTCTGGGCACCCTGTGCCAGGGCCTCACCCTCAAAGGGAAGAATTTTTTTGTAATATCCCATCTAAATCTGCTCTCTGTCAGTTTGAAGCCATTCCTGGGGAATGAGGAAACCTCCCTCCAGACGACCCCACAGCCCACCAGGATGACCCCACAGCCAGACTCCTGCAGTGCTGGGCCCTGCACAGCCTCCTTGTGCAGCAATGCCCATCCCATGGCATTTTATCTGGTTCACACTGAACCAAAGGTATTCCTGTTGGGATTTCTGCTGCAGAAGCAACTCCAGCTTTCGACTGAAATGGTCCCAAAAAGGGATGAAGCTCTCCTCTTCCATCTGGCCCCCGGGACTGCTTCCCCATCCTGCTGCTGTAAAAGCTGGGCAGCTCATTTCCTCCAGACATTGTTCTCATGGGCTGGCCATGCTTTTCTCTTCCCGTTTAGGAATGAGTAGTTTACCATCAGAACCTCCCTGTTCTCACTCCTCTAACAGATTAAGAGCTTATTTACAGTGCCTTGTTGCTCCTGGAAGAGGCTGATGCCTTTAATCAACCGTCCAGCCTCCTTTTTGAGACTTTTGGAGCTCTCCAAGGACTTTTTGAGCTCTGAGGCAGCATCTCAGCTACTAAAACAGGCAATATTGGGGTTCCTCTTCCACTCTTAAAAATTTGGTGGCTGCATCCAGACCCCTGGTAGTCCCCATTCTACAGGACATGTGGTGGCTTCTGGATTACATTTATCCATACATGTTTATTATGTTTATTTAAAATCTATCCTGATTTCACTGGCCCTCCTGTTGGGGCTCACATTCCAAGGAACAGGCTATCCCTTTCCCCCTGATTTGGAGGAAAACAGAGGATTTTCCCTCATCCCGTCCTTGTGTTTGGGATGACACTGAGACACAGGCACCAGGAACCAGATCACCCCGAGTGCGGGGTGAGGATGGACTCCCTCTTGTTTCACTACTGTTACTTATTATTAAATCCCTCTGGTTTTGCAGGGATATCTCCAGGGACTGGGGTGAAAATGCAGGTTTTGGTTGATAGCAACTGGGAGATATTCTGCTAAAAAGTGCCTCAAAGAGATTTTGTCTGGATCTTATGAGGAAAAGCCTTTTTTGGACAGAGAAAGTGACTCCTACCCAGACCAGTCCTCCCTGCCAGGCTTCTCCTACACTCACAACTTGTCTATTCTTGGCTACTTGCAGCAGCCAAGACCTTGTCTCAATATTATTTCCTTTCTGATGCTCGTAAAGAAAGAAGAAACCCATTACTTTTTAATCCCTTTTCCAAAATTAGAAGATTTGATTTTCAGAATTAAAATGATATAGAAACATGCTTAAGGTGCTCGAAGGAGACAGAAATGTGGCAGACCAAGGCCAAACCTCGCAACCAGGTTAGTGGCAGAAAGTCATTATTTATGGCACAGAATTGATGGGGCTGATCCACTCTCAGGTTACTTCACACTTGATCTGGTCTAAATTTATTGCTTGAGAGCCAGAAGAAATCTTATTTCCTAAAGTTTCTTGCTTTGCCAGTGTCCCTGGTCTGCCTGGCATCAGCAGTACTGCACTGAAACAACCAGGATCTCTTCTCGCCTGGTTAGGGCCAGGCTTGTACAGAGTCTCACATTCACAATTCCCTTCCACTCACAGTTATTATTCCTTGGCAGACCACTCAGTGACTTTTGGAATGCTTTTTCCAACTTTTTCACCACAATTTTCAGGGAAAAAAAAGCATTTCCTGGGAAATCACCACCTTTCAAAAGGTTCTGTCACAGAAACACCACGAATATTGGCACTTTTCACTGGAAAAAAAAGAATAATAATCGTGCAAGTTTGCTGCATTAATGTCTCAAACAGCTGTGCTCTTCTTCCTCTGCTTCTAAAATGGTCAAGGCCAAATATGCAAGAGACAGCCAGGAAAAACTGCCGAGATAAAAGTCAATTTAAAGCTTTTTTATCAGTTTCTCTGCGTGCTTAGCACGACATCACTTCTCCCTCTTTCCATCACGCATTGCGGGTGACACCTTGATTTTTCCACAGCTCAAATTTAGCCTCTATTCAAAGCCCACTTCTCAAGCATCATCCTCCCGTAGACACATTTTGAGATGTTCTGCCCCAAATTTCATGGTTCCAAGTCGTTCGCATAACCCTGGATGCCACCATGTCTCAGGTGTTGGGCAAGAAACTGTCTGGGCTGAAAGAAGCCCGGCAGTTCCTCTGCCCACAGCGTTTTGTTGTGGTTTTTCTTTCCCACTTCAGCTTTCATGGAGATGAGGGATCTTCCATGAATGAGGAAACGCCATGCTGGAGTAAATTGGGATCATGGGGACCTGGGCACGGTGTCAAACATCTCTTCTGCCTCTTGGCCGTCAGGTCCCTTTATCAAGGGACAAAGAGTTTTTTCAACCAACATTCATCCGCCAAAATCATTCCCGATTCTGCCATCACCAAGGCAGACCAGACATCCTGGACACTGAGTAATTTTGCGGTCTTCTCTGCTCATGAAGTAGCAAAGAATTCATTTGTGAGCCACATGTTTATTATTTCTGCTGTGTCTCCTATGTGCCTGACACACGGGACCACAGGGGTGCTGCTGGCTGCTTTGTGATCAGTAACAAATTCCACGGCTTCCAGAGGAGCAGAAATCGTCAGTGAGATTGGATCAAATTTGGAAAACGATTTTGTAAGTGTGCAAGTAAATAAATAAAGAGGGGGAAATGTAGGAGGATGATTTTGAAAGGCACATTTCAGGTCAGGAGCCACAAGCATTTCACAGGGTGACAGAAACAGAGGACTGGCACCACGAGGGTTGGTAATCTCAAAGACCTCCTAACTTGGACTTCAAAGCTTTTGGTGATGGAAATTCCCACTGCCTCCTATCAGTCTATCCCAGCCCTCCAATTCCCATAGCCTTAAAATGACTTCCTAACAACCAGCACTAATTTCCTTCACTGAAAGACGCACGACTGCTTGTCCTGCCCATGGTGGATGACCCATCTCTGGAAGTGTCCTAGGCCAGGTTGGATGGGGCTTGGAGGAGCCTGGGATAGTGGAAGGTGTCCTTGCCCATGGCAAGGAGCTGGAATGAGCTGATCCTTAAGGTCCCTTCCAACCCAAACCATTCCATGATGCCGTGGTGGACAGCAAGTTTATTCCCTCCCTCTTTGCTGTGTCTCCAGCAAAAGAAGCGACATCATTTCTTGCAGTAATTCCACACAATCCAATCCATACTTCCCACACCTCTGCTCAACCCTGCCCCTCTCCTTCGGGCATTTATCACTGGGTTTGGAAGTTTGAATAGGCAAGGCCACAACGTTTTGGAAATTAAAACTGACTAACATTAACAAAGACAAAATTGCTCCATAAAACCACAGGAACATTGTTCTCCTGCTCAGTTGCAGTTTTTTCCTGGAAAAAATTATAATTAAACCCCATTTGTTTTACTTCTACCCAAGGAGCTGTTGTGGTCTGAGCTTGGTTTTTGGTGGTGGGGGAGATTTTTTTGGCAGGACATTGTGATGGATTTAAACCTGGTATGGAAAACAGGATGACCTGCAAGAAGAAAATGTCTTGTCCAGCATGAAATACTGGAATTCTGGTTTACATTCCTATTTATTTTTAAGCAAGAACAGTGACCCTGCATAGCCTGTTTTGTCCAGTGATGTCCAATGGTGCAGCTGCTCCTTCCACAAGCAGCATCAGGACCCTGGGGCTGTAATTTGTTGCCAAGATCTCTGTAAGGGGGAATTTCACCATTTTTTACCCCCCCAGCTACTTCTAATCTTGCAATGTGGTGTCAGCCTAATGAAAAAAGCTGACTTGCACCACGTGGAATTAAGACATGGGTGGAAACTTTGGGGCTGGAGAGGATTCCAGCAGGATTTAGCCCCAGGTGTCCTGAGAGATATTTTTGCCCGTGATGGAACCCCTGCAGGAAATGATTGGCTGCAAAGGAACTCACCCACATGGAGGCAGCGCTTGGTTGCCTCCAGAGGCTCGTGAACCGTGAAGGAGCAGTGAGAAAACTCCTTTTTTAAGAGAGATGGAATGGAAAGAATGAGGGGAAGGAAGGCAGGCAAATAATGATGAAGTAACAGTGTGCCCAGGAGCTCCTACTCAGCTTAACACTTCCCTGTGACCCCTGAGAAATCCATCCATGTGAATCCCTGTTTCCACACCTGCTTGAGATGACAAAAAACTTGGGCTGTTCCTGAAAATGTCCTCAAGGCCTTTTTGGATGCCGATGTGCCCATCAAGGCACCACAGAGAACTAAGGGTTGGAAGGTCAGTCTGGAAGACAGTCACGAAGGAGAAATAAAGGAGCTGGTAGCCGTGTTTGAGATGGACACACAGCCCAAATTACGAGGGAATGGGATGCCCATCCTGGGATGTTGTGGGTTTAGTTAAGGGGAACTGGGAGCACCCTGTGTCAGCTGAGAGCCTGGGGTGTTACAGCATCCCAGAACACCCCATGCTGATTAAAATGAACGTGGAAATTCATTGGAAAAGAAGATGAAGAATAATCAGCAGCATCTTTGCAGAATTTTCACTTAAATATGCTTTGTGTCTTTCCTCCTCTATCAGAAAATTCAGGTTTTGATTTCGCAATCCTCAAGGGGCAGCAATAGCCCTGTATCAGCAGAAAAAACCAAGAATGTGCCAGAAGGGTTTTTTCACTGACTTTTGGGTACCAATATAATGAAAGTGCTGCAGGAGGTCTGGGAGAAGAAGCAAAACATGAACAAGAAATCACAAGCTCTGCAGGCCTCAAATCTTCCGGTAAAAAATGACTTAAACCTTGACAGAATGACCGACCGAGCATATTAATGAGGGTGCCTAGGCTGCCCTGCAGCTATCCTATTTTATTCCTCATTTCCATCTGCCTTCTCCATCTCCAGCATGTACCCGAGCAGGGACCATGTGCGTGTGCTCTGCATGCAGCAGGAACCCTCGCTGCTGGCAGTGTCCTGGTTTTGCACTGTTAAACATCCATAATCAATTAAATACCAGAGCAGCCCAGCATGAGAGGCAAGAAATAGCCCCAAATCATGAGTGGGGTAACTAAAGCACCTGGAAGAGTGTTCAGTGGGGTATCACTGGCCACAAAGCCCTGAGGAAACACCTGAGGAGGTCTGAGATGCAAATACCCCACAACACGGCACATGCTCTTCTCTCCCCGAAGTGTCACAGCAAGCACGGATATCCTGAAATATCCACACTCCAACTTAGAGCTCTGGAATTCTGAGCCTGACCTAAATTTTAATCAGAAATAAAAGTTATGGGCTTAGTGGAGATCCTGCAAAGTGACCAGGATAGAAGCAGTGAGGCCATTCTTCCTATAGCTCTGCTGGAGATTTCCAACTTTGCCAGAAGCTTTGTCTACAACCAGAATTAATTTTGCAGTGGTTTTACCAGCTTCAGTGGACAAGCTGGTGAAAACAAAATATTACGTCCAAAGAGACCATTTAAACCATCTGTGGGGTGCAAGAAAGCAAAAGCCCTCCAAGATCCCAAATGTACCTCTCCAAATATGGGGAATTAAAGATCTGGCCCTTCCCCGCACTGTCCGTAGCACCCAAAGGTTGCTGTGTTGGAAGCTGAGCACCCAAACTCCCACCTCCCCTCAGCTTCAGAACTGGGTCCCTGATTTCACTTTCTCCTGTCACTCTCATTTCCAAGAAATTCAGTTGGATGAAACTCATTCAGTCCTTGCTGTACCCTACTCCCACTATTTTTAAGAGAAAGAAGGTTGATCTGTGCCTGAGAGAGAACCCGCTGGGTGAGCGTCCGACTTGGAGCATCAGCCTCACCTCAGAGCATTCCCAGTTCCAGCACTGGGAAGCTGCCAGAAGGAAAGACAGACACACCCCCTATCCTGGTCCACAGCAGCAGTTCGGCTCATTGGACATCCCACCCTAATCCTAAAGGCCTTAAAAATCACTGGTCCATAGATGGGCCAAATCTTTAATTACCCTAAAGGAACAGGCCCAGTGGAGCACCAGACAATGAACAGGCAGCAGGAAGGAAGGAAAACTGCTGGAAAATAATTCTCACTTACCTTGAGAGCCCTGTGTTCAGATTAAATCATAGCCCACTCGATCTTAGCTGTCCACCAGAGCTGAAAAACCCCTTCCAGATCATCAGCTTAGGACCATCAGCTCCTTTTGATGAATTTCAATCCTTGGAGCACACTGAAAGAGAAGCCCTAATTCTTCTTCTTGTCGTGTGTTGAGCTGCTGTTGGTGGTTTCCTGTTGCCAGCAGCTGAATGACAAATGGAACTGGTTTGTTACACTTAGAGCAGTGCAGGGCTGGCAGTGTGACCACACTTCTCACACACTGTTAATATAAGAATGAGGTCTACCTTGGAAGAACCCACAGGGGCTCCTCAGGCTGTAGGAAGTCTGGTCCTCCTGCAAACAACGCCCCGAATTGCCCTCATTCAGGATGGGCTGAGGTGAAGTCGTCCCCTGGAGCCACAGGGTATAAAGCTGGTCTGAAAATGGGAGGAGAAATATGGGCCTGGAGTGGCCTAAATTGGCCCATTCACAGCCCAGAGCAGCCTGGGCCAATAGAAGGGGTGGGGTTATCTTGGCGTGCACTTAACTTTCAGAGAGCTTATCACCAGTCAGGTTCGAGTTTGAGAAGTTTCCCTTTTTGTAATCAGCTGGGTTACGGGGCTGTAACCTCACTCACTTTCCATCTGAGGTTCTGTTTCCGCTTCAGATCTCACCTAAAGAGACTGGTCATGTTCTTCCTCCTTTCTTCAACGAGTACAAGACAGCTGATGCCATTTAGGGCATAAGGGGAAGAGCCCAGGAGACATCTGACAGCACATCCTGATATCTCTTGATCACTTGTGTGTGAGATTTTGTGAGATCTGCCTCCCCTCTGTTCTGTGCAATTAACTGCTTGTGGTGCTGCACAAAGCTCTGCCTGCGCTGAGCACCCAGCGCCCACCTGGAGCTGCTGTGGGCGAGGCCCAGCTCAGATCTCCCTGCACTGGGGGATTTCGGTGCTTTCCATTCCCAAGGATTTTCAGGCACCAGAGAATCACAAAAGGGTTTGAGTTGGAAGGGGAAATCAAGCTCATCTTGTTCTATCCCCTGCCATGGGCAGGGACACCTTCCACTATCCCAGGGTGCTCCAAGCCCCATCCAACCTGGCCTGGGACACTTCCAGGGATCCAGGGGCAGCCACAGCTTCTCTGGGCACCCTGTGCCAGGGCCTCCCCACCCTCGCACCAAAGGATGTCTTCCGAATATCCAATCTAAATATCCCCTCTGGCAGTGGGAAGCCATTCCCTGTGTCCTGTCCCTCCATCCCTTGTCCCAAGTCCCTCTCCAGCTCTCCTGGAGCCCCTTTAGGCCCTGGAAGAGGCTCTGAGGTCTCCCTGGATCCTTCTCTTCTCCAGGTGAACCCCCCCAGCTCTCCCAGCCTGGCTCCAGAGCAGAGGGGCTCCAGCCCTCAGAGCATCTCCATGGCCTCCTCTGGACTCTCTCCAGCAGCTCCACATCCTTCCTATTTTTACCATGCAATGCTCTGAAGCTCCATCATTCTCATTTCCACCCTCACCCGCAGGGTTCCAGCCCCACCAACTCATCTGAAGGCCGGGAGGCTGATGAGTGTCACCTACAGATCCTGCTGGATTCTGGATAAAGCCTCTGCACGCTGAGACAACGAGAAAGGAAAATCAGCCAGAGATTCATCAAACAGGACAACAGGGATCCTGCCTGAGACTGGCTGAGCAATGGGATGTTCATCAGCCCTTTCTTGAGGTGAGGGATGAAAACCTTATGGAAGACAAAGTTGGATCTTCACTCTTGGTCCTGCAGTTTCAAGGATCTCCACTGGCTGAGATAACACCCTCCTGCTGAGGGATTTCTGCAGGGGAAGTTGTCTGGAGGCAAATTCCAAAGTGTGGATCTCTCTGGAATAGCGGACATTGGGAGTGTTGCAAACATTTGATTTTATGGCTCATTCATCAGGCTGAACAAGCAGCAAAGCAGAGGAGTCTAACAAACAAACACATTTCAAGTTCTGTTCACATTTTAATTTCCCCAAAAGAGTCGGTTTGATTTAGAAATAGAAAAAAATTCCAACAGTTGGAGTGAAAGAAAAAAAAGATAAAAATCCCATTATTGGTCTTTCATTTTATTGTCCTGGGCTGAGGAGATTGTCCAGATTCAATCTGTCAAGCCACCAATTGCTGAAATAAAACTGTGTTTCCTGACAATCAGCTACAAATCCAGGAAATTTCACCCAGCTCTTGCTGCAGGAGTGAGCAGGAAGTGACTCTGGGGTGACAAGGGAGGGAAGCTGCAGCTTGGACTCCACCCTTCATTCACCCCAACTTAAAGCAGGGGTCTGAGATGGGCTTTTCTTACCTTTCCCTTCTCACAAAGCCAAGGAAATAAGTTCAGGGCAATCACAGCATTTTTAAACTGAAATCTGAGGAGGTGATGGTCACTCAAGACCCCTCCAATTCAGTGGGTTTTGGTGATGAAGCCTTACAGGGTAGACAGGTAAGACTGGAGGGGGAATTTTTATTCACTAGCACTTCTGGAATTAATTTACAACAAATATTTTGAGTGAAAGTGGAACTGAAATCTCTTTTTTGCAGCAGAGAAGAGAGATGGAAAAAATATCTATCAGTCCTGAGATCTTAAATGCTTTTGACTTTTATGGATTGCTGCAATGGATTGGGTTAGTAGGTTTATCAAAGGAAAGCCATTACAAATCAGTCAAAATCTTTGGAAAGTGCCTTGATTTTTTTGGAAATTATTTCTAGTTCTTCAGTTCTTGGGAAATTTTTTTGAGTTGAGGGAAGAATAATTCGCTTACTCAAAATACACATTTACAAAGTTAGTTATGGAATCACCAAATGGATCTGCTTTTACCTTTGAAAAAAACAATTGGGCTGAAAATCCTACCATGACTTTGGTAGGATTTCAGGCCCAATTGTCCTCTGTTTTGTCTTTGGTGTTTGACTCCCATGGCAGAAACCCACAGAGAAATTAAAGTAGATACCCTGAGGAAGGAACCTGGTCTAGTGGAACGTGTCCCTGCCCATGGCAAGGGATCAGAATGAGATGATCTCCAAGGTCCCTTCCAACCCCAACCACCCCATGATTCTGTGAAGACTGGAACAGGCCAGTGCCAGGTCTCTCAGTGATCCACGGAGAGCAGCAGCCAGGTGACCACAGCTGACCTGTGCAGCCCTTGGGGACAGCAGGGGACGGCATCACCTGGAGACCTGCTGCCCTCTGGAGGTGCCTCTGCCACGTCTCCAGGTCGGCTGGCTCCCAGGTGATCCTCCAGCCCTGCCGGAGCACCTTCCCAGTACAAGTTCCTGTGGAGGCAGTGGAAGCTGAACCTGGCTAGGAGAGGATGATGATGGTTGGCAGCACCACAGACTCTTCTTCCCATCCTTGGAAGGCTGAGCCCCAGGGAACCTTAGGATCAGAATGGTTTGGGTTGGAAAGGACCTTAAAGATCATCTCATTCCAACCCCCTGCCATGGGCAGGGACACCTTCCACTGTCCCAGGTTGTTCCAAACCCCATCCAACCTGGCCTTGGACACTTCCAGGGATCCAGGGGCAGCCACAGCTTCTCTGGGCACCCTGTGCCAGGGCCTCAGCACCCTCACGGGAAGGAATTTCTTTGTGATAGCTCATCTAAAGATCCTCTCTTTCAATTTGAACCTTTCCCCCTTTGTCCTGTCACTCCATGTTCTTGCCCATGTTTCCTGTAAGTTCCCTTCAGGTACTTCAGGAACTTTTCTTTACAGAGACCTTGCTTTAGGGGAAATGCATTTATTTGGGGACTAACAGAGAAGAGACCATTGATGATCCTGTGAGATTTCAGCACTGGTCCCACACAATCCTGCCGGGAGGTCCAGCTCCCCCACGCTTTGTTAGCAGGATACCTGCAAGGAGAAATCACCCAAATCCAGCAGAAAGGGCAAGAAGCAGAAGGTTCAAATCCAAACTGAGTTGAGCTGCTGCTGTTGTGACAGAGGAATGGTAATTTCTGCCCATTTTGAGTGGTAAGAGGCAGCTCAGAAGGTCCAGGTTAGGGACTCTAAGGCAGCTTACAGCATTTGTGGAGTTCAGATCAGCACAGGGGTTCCCAAGGAAGCCTGGCTGCCCCTGGATCCCTGGAAGTGTCCAAGGCCAGGTTGGACAGGGCTTGGAGCCACCTGGGATAGTGGAAGGTGTCCCTGCCCATGGCAGGGGGTGGAATGGGATGAGCTTTAAGGTCCCTTCCAACCCAAACAATTCCATGGTTACAACAAGCAATTCCCAGCTTGGGCTTTGCAAAACCACATCCCAGCAGGAACCCAGGCTTGGATCCACGTGTTCCCAAGAATTCAGCAGTCCTCTGGAAAAGGTCCTGTTCCCAGGGATTCTGTGGGAACTGGCAGTCTCTGGAGCTCTGAGTTCAACAGAAAGGATTCCTTGTATCCGAGGAAAAGAAAAAAACCTGAGCTGTGGGTGTGGACAGTGTTGGTGTTGCACAGGTTTGTTCTGACTCATCCCACACCATCTCAGGTGTCCACTGCAGGTGGTTGGTGTTAGAGCATCACCAGTGGGAGCACCACTGTTCTTCAGCAGCTCCCCACCAGTTTTTTTGGATGAAGACAACTCATCCAAGATAAATCCGGGCCAAAAAACCATTCAAACCCCATGGACTGGCTTCAGAGGGACGAGGCTGCAGCCTTTCACTGCTATCTTATGGCAGCTCATTTGAGATCCATTACGCAACTGAATTAAAAATAAACATTTGCGGAAGAGGGAGCGGGTGACAGTGTGTGGTCTGTTCCTGCGAGGAGACAGACAGACAGACAGACATCCAGCCTTGGGAGCAACACCTCTGCTGTAAACTCATCCTGCTAGACCTGGGCCCTGGCCCTGAGGCCAGCTGACCCTGTCTGGCCATGTCCCTGTGATTCAGCTCTCCTGGCTATCAAATCTGAGTGGCTGAATCCGACTTGTCTGTCAGGAAAGGGCCCCAGTCTTGCTCATTCCTGAGCCATGTCCTGGGGTTGCTCATCCCGCATCAAAACCAGGCCAGGGGCTGTTTCACCCCGTGCCTGTCTCTTCCCTGGCTGTGTTTGGGTTCCCTGACCCAGTTTTGGCTTGACTGAGATGTTGCAGGAAATGCTGAACCTCCACGTGCTTGATGGACCAGGCTCTGCTCCGTGGGACCCGGCAACAGGATAACAGGAATGGGCAGGAACTGATGCCCAGGAAGTTCCATCTGGATATGAGGAAGAGCTTCCCTTGACCGAGCACTGAACAGACACCAGAGACAGTGTGGAGTTCCCTCTCTGGGGATATTCCAGAATTATCTGAACACAATCCTGTGCTCTGCTGGAGCGGGAGGCTGGACCAGTTGAGCCCCCACGATCCCTTCCAATCTGACCCATCCCTGGGATTCTGGGATTCCTTGCTGAGAGCTCCGAGGCAGCTGTAGGTCTCTGTCAGACAGTTTTAACAAGCAGCCAACAGCTCTTCCATCTCCCTTGGCGCCTCTCCATCATCATCAGCCTTCAGGTGCATCCCTGCAGCACAGCGAGAGCTGATCACCAGGCTGAGTTTGCATATGCAGATCTGAAATCTGACAAAAAAACCCGGGGGCTGGCAAAGCCAAAAAAAAAAAAAAAATTAAAAATTTGCATTTTCATCAGAAATGTGAAAATGCTGCTCTTCACTCTGAATCTGCATTGATGCATCCAGGGCACCCCCCTTCTCTGCACTCCAAACTTCCAAACCCTGTATGGGCACAGCCTCTAAATTACTGGAGGGGGTCTGGGGTACCTCTGGCATTTGAAGGGAGATGGGAAATCCCAGCCCTTCCATGCAGAGCTCAGGAAGGGGCTGTCAGGAAGGGGCTGTAAATCTCTCCCTGTTGCCCATGGCAGGGAGGAGGGATGGTTTAGGCACGAGAAGGGAAGGGTGAAAAAAAGAAAGAAAAAAAGCTGTGAAGGGGTTTTCCTCACCAAAGCTGAATGTGGGAATGTGGGAAGGGGTCTGGAAGGTTGGGGGCCACTGGCCAATGCTTAACCCTTTGCAGCACCAGGTTTGCAAATTCGGGTGGTGGCTCTGAGCCACCAGATGGGACATGTGTGGGGTGCTTTGGAGAGCGGTCCCCAGGCTTTGAGGGGTTACCTTCCACCTTCTGGTGAAGGAAGAAAACCCCCTCTGTTCCCTGCCTTTGACTCTGGACCCCACTCAGCCAGCAGCCGGGCACTGCCCCTCTCACTGCCTCCTTGGAAGCAGCTGAAATGGTTTCCAGCATCACTGGGGCAGCTGTGGAAGCAACAGGCGCTCTCCCCGTACAAAATTCAGGCACAGGCTGGTTCCTAAGCTGGTTTCTGCCCGGGGATGGATGGTATCAGCAAGCTGGTACCAGCCACGGAACCCCGAGGCACCACCCCGGGGCTTCCCAGAGATGCTAAAGCATCCTTGCAAAATTCCCCTCGGCACACGCGGTGACCCTGGGCAAGCTGTGGCACCTGGAAAGCGTTATCCCAAAGCTCTCCCGAGCGCCAGAGGACCACAAGCTCCTCGAAGGGCTGACATCCGCGGTGTGAAACACGAGCAGCAAGGAGACACCAGCCTGGTTGGTGTCGGGAAGAGCCACAGATTCCTTTGGGAGCACAGCAGCTCTCCGGGCATCTCCTGCAAGCCTTGAGGGTACCTGGCCGCCACTGGACCGCTCCATCCCTGTTCTTCACGCCGAAGCATCGCTGATCCTCCTCCCTCTCCTGGGTGCCGGGGGATGTTTAGGACCCAGGCTGTGCAGCTCCTCCCTTCCAGGTCTCTCCAGGGTTATTGCTTGGTGGGAGGTAGGTTCAGGGCTTGGTGGTATGAATGAAAGAGAGAGAGGAAATCGGCACTGAAAAGCTCAAACTGGAATAGCTCGCCTGTCTCCAGGCAACAGCCCTGACGCAACCGCTGGGGGGAAAAAAAAAG
>VYXC01009542.1:261944-309533 GCA_013397175.1 Platysteira castanea
AAAAAAAAACCAACAAAAAAAACCACCACACACACACACACACACAGAGATTTCTGAATCTAGACACAGAGGAGGAGGATGAGACAGACTCCTGGAGGCACTGATGACACCGCTCTGCAAACACCAAGTTGGAGACCCGAGGTGGAAGGAGGGAGCCAAGATGTCCGTGCCATCCCCTCTCTGATTCCAGCCCCGGTAAGTTTGCTGCTCCTGGTGGCTCGGGGGGACGCAGCCACCCTGGGGACGCCCAGCACGGGAGCTGCTGCAGCGCTGCCGGGTGCTGGAGGGGACCCCCGGCGTTTTGAGCCCTCGGGAAGGGGGAGCAGCAAGGAGCAGGTCCCTGGGGAGCAGCAGTGAGGGGCGATGGGGACCCCACCGAGCACCAGCCCGGCACTGGGGTCTGGCGTGCTGGTTCTGCTGCGCTGGGGTTTGCGAGGTGTCCCCCCAGCCCCAATCTCCTTCCTCGCCGACATTCCCTGGAGATGGCCGGCACGGAGGCTCCCCAGTGACTGGGAACCGGCGCAGGATCGGAATCCTCCTTCCCGATGATGTTTGTGGGTTTTGCTCTGAGCTGGGAGCAGCGCGGGGCTCCTCTACCCCTCCAGGAGGATTTTTCCGCGCCGGGTGAGGTGTAACAGGGAGGAGGCTGACCGGGTTTCGGGACAATCACCTGTTGCTCCCTCTGCCCCCAGCCTGAGATGTGCAGGAGCCCTGGCAGGGTTTGTGGGGCTGTGCAGTGCAGACACGCTGGGGTGAGCGCGGTGGGCTCGCAGGGCGTAGCTGCCTCGGGTTTGTGAAGCAAGCACCGTGTGCTGAGCAGAGCACGTCCCCACCTGCTCAAGGCTGGCCCTCGCAGCTCACGTTTACACCAAGGAGGAGGCGAAAAAACCCCAGCCAGAACTTCTTCAGAGCCCTTTACAACAGCTTGGGGCTAATTGTTAAAATAATAGCACCAGCCCACACCCCTCCCAGCACGAGTGTTTGTGCAAGCCCAGCCCGAACGCCCCGGGGTGCTGCACACCAGGGCACCATCCCCATCCTACAGCCCGGACCCGCTCCGGCCCGGGCAGGCTGACACCTCTCCCACCACAGGCACCTCGCTAAGGACACCCCTCCCTGTTTTCCTGCCGTGCTTCCCCTGATATTCCACAATCCTGCACCCTCCGGAGCTTTTCTACATCGCGGACCTCAGCGGAGCGGGGTGAAAATGGATGAAAATCAAGTTCCTGGCTTCCAGCGAGGAGCTGTGCCCAGCTGACTGCTTTGGCTTTGTCTGCTCATCCCCTGTATCCGAGGAACTCCCCACTTTCCAGCGGGAACGAGCCTGTTTTGGCTGCCGCGGGTTCGCTCTGTGCCAGCCATCATCATTTCAGCACACGGGGGCTGCTGCTGCGTTTTGCATCCCAGCTCTTCTCTGCTTTCAGATGCCCATGAAAGTCCCCCCCATCCTTCATGGTGGGGGTCTGCACACCACCAGAATCCAGCAGAATGGGAGGAATCCGGCTTCTCCCGGGCTCCGGGCTCGCAACAGCCCTGCAGCCATTAGGTGTTTGAAAAACGTAGCAGAGACACTGCAGGGAAAAAGAAAAAAAATAAAAATAATCAGCCTCAGAGCCCTTCTGGGGGCAGGGAGAGGAGGGTCTGTTTGCAACCAGCTGATCTTAAATGGTATTAAATCCCAAAGTGTAGCTCAGCACTGGGAGAGGACAGGGCTGAGGACAGAGGTTGGATGATCACGGCTCGGATAATTGGATGGGACAGGGGGCATGTAAAGGGGATTAGGGGGTCACCGAGGGGCTGACCCCACTCCCCTGATCATGTTAACTTGGAGCCTGGGGGTCTCCAGCGGGAGCTGGCCCTGGCGTTGTCCCTGCAGGGGCTGAGCTCGGTGCTGGGCAGATTTGAGCTCAGCAAAGCCAAAAAAAAAAGGCTATTTTTCTTTTTTTTTTCCTTTCTGAAAGCACACCCTTGCATGCTGCATTTGGGGAAAAAATAACTCCCTGTACGAGTCTCCCGGGAAGAGAGCATTTCTCAGCCTGCTCTGGCTGATTGCCAAGGAATCCCAGCCCTTTTCATTACCCTGGGTGCACGGGCACAGAGGTCCCTGCCTCTCCTTGCTGAAACGTGGCCGTGCTTGGGGTGGCAGCAGGGAAAATAAGGGGACAACCGGCTGTGCCAAGCCACAGGTCCTTTGGGGGCTTCTCTGGGAACAGGCTGGCCATGCCACCTCCGAGATTAGGGCCAAAACCTGCCGGGAGCCTGGGGCAGTGCGTGGAGAAGAAACCTTTGGCCACAATCTGTGGCTCTGCAGACCTCACCAGAACACACCGAGGGTGGACGTGGTGGCTTCACCGAGAGCAAACTTGCCTTTGCTCTGCTCCTTAATCCCTTTCCTCCTCAGAGGAATCCTACCTGGTTTGGGCTGATGGGTTGAGATCACTGACCCCGTCCAGCTCCCCAGTTTGCAACTACTTCCAACTGACTGGAAGACTGGTTTGCTGGAATGCCAAATATTTCTTCATGCAGGATTTCCACACAAAGCCTGGAAATCTGCTGATCGAGGGGAGTCTGACTGGTCTGAAAATGGAGCTGCAAGAGTCCATCTGAAGCAGGCAACCACCTCAGCCCTGCTCCCTCACCAGGAGCGTGCTGGAAGGTGTGTGGGGGACGCAGCAGGGATGAGGTGAAGTCGGGCAGGAAGGTGCAGATGTGTTTATTGAAACAGGTTCTGACTCTACCCGTGATGCTGGAAATCAGCCAGGGAAAAGTGCCTCGGGGCAGGGAGTGCAAACTGGTCCCCTCTAATCTCCAGAATCACAAAATGGTTTGGGCTGGAAGGGAGGTCCCTTCCATAAAGCTCATCCTGTTCCACCCCCTGCCATGGGCAGGGACATCTTCTACTATCCCAGGTTGCTCCAAGCCCCATCCAACCTGGTCTTGGACACTTCCAGGGATCCAGGGGCAGCCACCTCTCCACTCCTCCACTCCTCTGATGGGTTTTCTGCAGCCCCCACTGCTCTCCCCTCCTTCCTTGCAGTGTTTAGGGCTCTTTCTGGAGGCCATTTGGGCAGAAGGATGGACCAGGGCAAACCCTCGTCTTGCTCCAGGTCATATGTGAATGGAAAGCCCCTTTTTTCCCCTTTTCCCTGTTTTTCTGTGAATGCCATGTCCACATCCATGCTTGTGATGCCCATTTTGGTCACATCAGTGCTGTCATCCTTCCGTGGGGAAAGGAACAAGCTCACAGTACAGGAGTGTGGCCAGAAGGTCTCCATGGGCACTGAGGCCTCTGCCGTGATTCCTCCAGCATGGGCAGAGCCCTTTCCATCCTCTCCTGACCATGCTGAGCAGGCAGAGATCTGATCCTGACAGCACCAATTCCAGCCCTGGAGTGTCCTGGCTTCAGGATGAGACAGCTCCTCATGGTGCTGGAGTCTTGTCCTTTTGAAGGGAGGGAGGATGAAGGTCACTTGGGGACCAGGCTGTACTTCTGCAGGAGAGGATTTCAGCTGCTACAGAAAAGGATTGAGTGGGCAAACACTGAACAATAAAACCCAGGGAAACCAGCTCTCCTTGGAGTAGGGTAGCCAGGGATTTGTTCTCCACCTCTGCAGGACCCTTGTGCAGAGCAGCAGGATGAAGAACTCTGGCAGGGAACCCCAGGGGGACAAATCTGGAGGAATTTGGTGAGCTGACCCCAGCTCCCCAAGTCCAGACAGCACAGCAGCTCCTCTCCTGATACAGCTCATTCTGGCGTGGAGAAAGGAATGACTGATGTGCAGCCACCCTGAAAGGGAACCACCAGCTCCAGGGAGCTGCAGTGTTGATCCTGACGCGTCTCTCCTTCCCTCACCCCTTTCCTGAGGCCTCTGAGTCTCTGCTGCCCCGAGGATGCTCTGAAGCATCCATCCAGCCCCGTGAGCAGCTGGAGTCCTCCCTTACTCCATTGCTATGGCAACCCCTCCTCACAGGCATCTCCTCCTCTCTGCCCCTCTCCAAACCTGCCACAGACATGCCGGGGGGGTCAGAGACCTCCGGGGGGTCAGTCATCCCCACCCCATCCCTGTGTCACTGCTGTGCCAAGGAGAGAAGCAAATACAGCTCTGCCTGCACACCAGGCACTGTCCCCTGCCTCCTGCTCCACCTCGGTGTTCCTTCATCCCACCTTTTCAGGCTCAGGGTCCTCCTCTCCCGCTGAGTGAGCTGCATGGTGATGTTGGCAGGTCGGATTTACTGCAGGGGGTTCCTCTGCACGGCCCAGGGTGACCCCTGTGCAAACCTTCGGAGCAAATGGTCAGGGGAACCACATCCCAAACTCCATGGATCATAGCGGGTGTCCCTGCACGGCTGGAGTGCGGGCATGGGCACCCAGATGAGATCTGGAGGCACCAGAGGTGAATTCTTCATATCTCTGAAAGTCCTCAGAGCTTTTTCCCTGAAGGCCAGTTGCATGAACTGTCTACTCAGTGAGAGGGAAACTGAGGCACAAAGCAGTTGAGGTGCTTTTTGAGGGTCATTCACAGGCTGAACCATCACCTCTGCCCTGTCTGCTCCACACCAGAGGTGTCATCTGTGGTCTGTGTGGGCAAAAGGGCTTCTGACAGCTGGGGGTTTGTCTCGTATCGAGGCTTTTTTGTCTTCCCAGCCTCCAGAGGAGCAGAATTCCCCTAACACAGACTCCTACCATCACTGTTGCTCCTCTGCCATAAGAAATGCTGTTACAGGAATCCACAGTCTGCCAGGAATTGTGAAGGAAGAAGAGTAATTTGCTCCCCACACCTCCACCTTAGCTAATTGCTGAACTCCCATTTTAACATTCCTGTCACTTCTCCATCCCAGACTTGTGCTCCTGCTGATCCCTTGGGGCAGGTCAGTTGATTTCTCCAATGGAAACCTAACCCAAGAAAGAAATTAAAGGGATTTTTGTTGTTGTCTCAGGGACCTGCTGTGTCCTGTGCATTCAGGATTTATCTAAAGGAAGGGGGAAACCGCTGAGCAAAGGTTCTTAGTGAGGTGTGAGCACACACTCACCCCATTTTAGGGCTGAACTCGTTACCCCTAATTAGAGGTGGCAGGATCTCCCTATGGCAAATGTGATAATGAGACAAATCAAGGATTAATCACTTAAATCCCCTCACACAGGCCAGCCCAGGGGGACCCAAGCCCAGGGCAGGGAGACTGGGAGTGTGTGGATTTGAGCCAGAGGCAGGTTTGTTCCTGGGAATTTGGAAACTCTCAGGCACCAAAGGGTTTGTGTTACAGCACAAGGGCATTTTTCAAACGCTTACAACTTTCAGATCTCCTTCTCCACAGCAGGTCTTTGATCCAAGTCCAAGATATTGATAGGAAATTAGAAGTGGCTCCCTTCTGTCACTTCAGAGTTTGGACAGGCTGGGGAACAGAACTGCTTGCTTAGGGGGTGTCCCCACAGAGGGAACGAGATGTTTCATGTTACACCAGAGAGAAAGTGAAGGATGGGCTGAATCAGTGCTGCTTTTAGGGTAGAAAAACCAAACCTCCTCCAAAGCTGCTGGGAGTTGTGGTGACAGGGAGGGGGAGATGACAGCAGGGCTGTGACAAAGGGGACGCTCCGAGCCGCTGTCCTGTTGTCATGGTCCAGTGCTCTAAATGTTAGCTGAGCTGTGCCCAGGGCTCAAATACCAGGGGCCTTTTGCACCCTGAGGATTCCATACACGCTGAAGAACAGGACAAAAGGGTTTGTGTGGGGCTCTGCTTTGTAGCTGTGGCATTCAGCGAATGATGAAAATATGATCTTGGCTGGGGGTTAGCAAATCCAGCAGCCCAGCGTGGAACTGCAGCAGACTCTGGGACTGCTGGGTTTGGGCCACCCTCAGCAATCTCCACAGAGGTCTCACAGAGAGAAAAAACCCCTCAGAAGTGAGGTCTTTAAAGCCATTACTTGTTTTCCTTTATTGATTTGGGGAGGCTGGAGTGGGAGGAAAGGTAGATTCATCGACATGCCCTGAACCCTGCAGGGCAGCCCACTGCCTTCCCCTCTATTTTTCAACAGAAGAAGGAAAACTGTTGCTGTTCCAGGCACGAGAGCTGTTGGCTTCAACCTGACAGAGTGTCTGTGAGTGCTCCCTCTCCCCGTAAAATTCTTGTTAACATAAATAGGAGCGGGAAGGAGACCACAACATGACTAATCCTCCACCCCCACACTGTCTGTGTGTACGCTATCAACTCCTCCTTCAGCTCGTGTGCCCCCACACAATTGTTGGGATAAATCTTGCTCTCTCTCTCGGTGTTTATTTTAAATCGAATCTTCTTACTGAAAAGGTTGGAGAGGCGTAATTACGGTCTGGATTTCAGAGCTGCACATGCCTTTGTGGAAATGGCAGGGAGAAGAATGGCTGAGTAACTCTAGGAAGCTGCACACATCCTGCCTGGTTTTCCAGGCGTCTCACCAGGCAGGCAAAAAAGTATTTTGTTTTGTGCCTGCCGTTCAGAGGAGAGCTCTGGATCTATTCCTAGCTCAGCTATAGATGAGCACACGACCTTGAGAAGGTCTCCTATCTGATCCTGCCGGCAAATGAATACAGAAGCTGCCTGAGCTTAACTCTTGAAGAGTTGTTGAGTCCTCTGCCCCTCCAGGTCCCAGGGTCTGTCCGAGCAGCTTTGGGCACAGCTTCCATGAGCGCTGACAGGAGCAGAAGTGGGGAGGAAGCTCCTGGCTTCTCTGTGCTGCTGCTCCTGAGGGGTGCTACACGGGACCGTTCCCACTGGATAAACTGGACATGGCCATTGATGGAAACCACAAGTCCAAGTTTCCCTGAGTGCCTGAACCCAAACAATGCCAGCAGCCCAGTTAGTTCCTCACATGGCTGGGACCACGTTCCTGGCTGGAGCCAGCAGGTCAGGAGGGAGCTGGATCCTAAAGCTGCATCTTAGCAAAGCCAGAACTAAATCCAGATCTGTAAAACTGGAGGGGGATACAGGGAGAATAAATCCTTTTTTCCAGTTCTCCTTTTGACTCAAACTCTTGGGACAAGTTTGGGTTCACAGAATTACAGAATGGTTGGGGTTGGAAGGGACATAAAAGCTCATCTTGTTCCACCCCCTGCCATGGGCAGGGACACCTTCCACTATCCCAGGTTGCTCCAAGTCCTGTCCAGCCTGGCCTTGGACACTTCCAGGGATCCAGGGGCAGCCACAGCTTCTCTGGGCATCCTGTTCCAGGGCCTCCCTACCCTCACAGGGAAGACTTTCTCCCTAATATTTAATCTAAACTTCCCCTCTTTCAGGCTGTCTCATTTCATCGGGACCTGATTTGCTCAAATGGGGAAATGTGGGTTTGCCAGGCAGAAAATCAGCAAAACCAGACAGCCCAACATCCAGCAACAGCCACTGGTGTTTCCAGAGAATGTTGGGGTCTGGGAATGCGTCCTGGCCTCCTTGGCAGCCCTTCCACGGCCCCTCGAGTTAAGACTGGAGTTGTAGGTAACCAGAGCTTTGCTAAAAGCCAGAGCCTGTCTGTTCCTGCCCCACAGCACTCAGATAACCGAGGTGAGGTCACCCTCCCCAGCAGCACCCTGGCACTGAGCCTCTCCCAAAGCCCTCACTCCCCTGCTCCAGCAAGAGCTGTCTCTCTTTCCTCACTCCCTTTTCCTTCTCAAAACCAATCCTTTTTTTGTTTCTTTTAGGTGTTCATCCAAGGCTGGTTTGCTGCTTGAGCAGGGGCTCACACCTCAGCTGTCCTCCAGGGAGCTGTGCTGGGCACCTCGTGACACCTGGTCTGACCTTGAGGGTTCTCATCCCCATCCCTGGCCCTTTCCAGCCCACCTCTATGCCTTTGGACCCTCAGAGAGGATGTCTGTGCCCCAAATCCAAATAGAAGAGGCGCTGGACAGCACGGATGCTGGCTCTGGGGGGGTTCCTCCTCCAGATGATCACCTGAGGACCCTCAAGGCATTGACAGAGAAGCTGAGACTGGAGACCAGGCGTCCTTCCTACTTGGAATGGAAGGCAAAGCTGGAGGAGCAGGCATGGAAAAGCCCCCAGCCCGAGGGAGACGGGGAGGACGAGGCCACCAAGGCCAAAAAGACCCCGGGGGAGACTGTCCCCATGAGGAAGGTGCAGCTGCACCTCAACGGGAGCCCTGCCCAGGACAAGGGGACTGTCACCTCAGGGAGAATAGGTGGCTTTGAGAGCATTGACGAGGCTTTGACGTGGCTCAGGAAGGAGCTGGTAAGTGACTGCCCGTCCCTGTTAGCACAAATTTTCAAGAGGGATAAAAATGAAAGAGGGGGAAAACTCCTTGTTCCTGCCTGCCTTCAGTCCCAGGTGGAAAGGCAACAATCAGGCATTGTGTTTTCCATCACTTATTGTGTTTTCCATCACTTATTGTGTTTTCCATCACTCATTGTGCTTTCCATCACTTATTGTGTTTTTGCCACCTGGCTCTTCCAGGTCCATCCTCTGTTGCCTTTTTCTTCATTCAAATCCAGTCATCCTCCCATCCCAGCCTTGGGCCCGGTCTCACACATCTGTTTATTTCTGGACATTTCACAGAGAAAGAGAGGACAAAAATACTTTGTCTTTTCTAGGAATGCGTGCCAGGAAAATCCACAGAGCCAGGGCACAAGGGCTGGAATTCACCTTTTCTCTGTCACTTTGCTATCATGATCTTTGGCACAAATTTATCCTGGGCCTGACTCAGCTCCCAGCCGAGCTCAGGAGTCAGCACAGCCTGGGGATAATTCCCGGGAGGATGCACCAAGCCTGACAGAGCTCAAGAAATGTTTGGAAAACACTCTCAGGCACACAGAGTGATTTTGGGGTTGCCCTGTGCAGGGCCAGGAGCTGGACTCGATGATTCTTGCGGGTCCCTTCCAGCTCAGGTTCTATGATTCTCTGGAGGTCGATAGGATGGACACGTCCCTGTCAGGGCAGCTGATTTCAGGGCTGGAGAACCAGTCCAGGTGCTCTTCACATGAGTAGAAGCAACCAGACACCAAAAGCACACTTCCCAGTGATCCTTCCCTTCTCCTCACTGGCATGGAAAGCCTTTATTATTTGGCCAAAGTTACTGGAAGTGACTCATGACACGTGGCTTTGTTTCTGTTGCCCAGTTGGAATTTTGCCTGTGAGTCCCAGCAGGAATATTTGCAGCAGGGGTTGGGACATCACTTGTGGCCAACACTTGTGAAAATGTTCCTGTGCAGATGCTTTGTTTTTGAGAAGCACTGAAATATTTGAGAAGAACTTCTGACAACAATGAGTTTTAAAGATTTCTTTGCAACTTTTGCTTCAGGTGATGTTGATTTGTCAGCTTTCTGTTGCTGCATTCACCCAACTCCACTGAGCCCCTGAGAATTTATTTACAGAGGTGGTTCTGGTTGCTGCACTTGGCACTTCTGTTTCTCAGGATCGTGGCTTTCGGGAATTCAGGACTATTAGGAATAGTTTTGAGTGATCCCCTACAACCCCTCAGTGCTCTGGAGAACCCCAGCTCCAGATGCGTGACCTGAATCTGGGTGCAATCCTAAATTCACACTTGATGTAAACCCCAAATCTCAAGATGATCAAAGAGAGTAAGAAGCAGATTTTCCTTCTCAGAACCCTGGATTTTAAAAGATTTGGGGTTTTCTTTCAATCTCTGCCCATGATGGAAGTATAAATGGTCTCAGAGTCTGATTCTACCTCTTAGACTGGGGTGTGGTATCCAAACTACCATCTGTCAAAAACTGAAAGTTTAAATTAAAGAAGAGAAAAGGCCAAGCAAACCCTAATTGTTCCTCACTTTCCATTTTCCAGCCACTTAATTATACCGGTCTTTGCTGGATCTGGATGTGACTGGTAATTTAGAACAATTTCCCCAAAAGAGAGAGCAATTTTTTGACTGACCACAGGGTGAAATGGCAGTGCTGGAGGCACGAGTGTGGGTAAGAGCTGCCAGCAGGCAGAGGGAGCACGGCCAGGCCATCCCGTCACACGGTGCTGGAAACGAAAGGTGCATTTCACATTACATTTCAAGGGTGAAATCCACTTTCTTGTCAAATAAAGGAGCAAGCTTCCAAACATCCCAGCACAGCTGGGATTTTTCCTTGGTTTTGCTCATGTTGTGGTCGGAAAGCCGTCGGGAAGGCTCCATAGCAGCATGAAGCCCAGAAAGCACCCAGATCCTGGGCTGATCCCCCAGAGTGGGCAGCAGGGCAGGGAGAATTCTGCCCCTGTGCCCTGCTCAGGTGAGACCTCACCTGCAGAGCTGCCCCAGCCCTGGGCACAGCACAGGAGGGACCTGGAGCTGCTGGAGAGAGGCCAGAGCAGGCACCAGGATGATCAGAGGGATGGAGCAGCTCTGCTGTGGGAAAGGCTGAGGGAATTGGGGTTGTTCATCCTGGAGAAGGCTTCAGGGTGACCTGATTGTGGTCTTCCAGTTCCTGAAGGTTGGCTACAAGAAAGATGGAGAGGGACTTTGGACAAGGGCCTGGAGTGATAGGACACAAGGAGTGGTTTCCCACTGCCAGAGGGCAGGGATAGATGGGATATTGGGAAGGAATTGTTGCCTGTGGGGATGGGGAGGCCCTGGCACAGGGTGCCCAGAGAAGCTGTGGCTGCCCCTGGATCCCTGGAAGTGTCCAAGGCCAGGTTGGACAGGGCTTGAAGACACCTGGGCTAGTGGGGGGTGTCCCTGCCCATGGCAGGGAGTGGAACTGGATGATCTTTAAGGTCCCTTCCCGCCCACACCGTTCCATGATTCTGTGATTCCATGATATGGTTATTTAGGGTCTGTAGGATTCATCTATCCAACGAAAGGGCAAAATCTGGTGAATGTGGAGATTCTTTCCATGCAGGAAAGAAGTGCAGCAGCCGTGTCCTTACGGAATGAAGTGCAGAGTGTGCAGCTCCATCACCCCAACCCCCAGCACAGCTCCCGGCGTGTTCAGGCCGGGTTGTTTCAACAGCATCACCCTGGAATGGTTTTGGCTTGTCCCAGGGAGCATCCTGCCAAGCACTTGGAGCTTCAGGAGTTTGCACATGCTGGGGACTGTTCCCAACAGGCAATTGGTACAGGACCACCCAGTTTTGGATTTAACTCTATCCCAGCCAAAAGCAGCAGAGGCAGGAGAGTAAATTTAGTGCTATCATAGAAGGGTTTGGGTTGGGAAAGCCCTCTAAGATCATTAAGTCCAACCACTCCCCAGCTCTGCCAAGGCTGCTGCTGAACCATGTCCCCAAATGCCACATCCACACAGCTTTTCAATCCCTCCAGGGATGGGGATTCCTCCACTGCACAGGCCAGCAGTACCAGGGCTGGACACCCCTTTTGCTGAAGAAATTTTTCCTAATATCCAGTTTAAACCTCTCTTGGCACAACTTGAGGCCATTTCCTCTTGCCCTATCTCTTGCTGCTCTCAATCCCCACAAAAGTCATCATCTGACACCGCAAGGAGTTTTCCTCTGTGTCCCCAGAGCCTGCTCAGGTTTGGCTTCAGCCGGGTTCAGGCTGCTCACGTTCAGAGGTAAAGCAAAAGACAAACCCAAGGTTTTACTGTCCATCTGCTTTTCTGTCACCTCCCATGACCTGCCCCAGGCCCTGGTTCTGCACTCCAGGCCCTGGCCCTGGTTTGTGGGACTGACACAAGCCCCGGAGCCTCAGCCAGCCGTGTCAGCTGGGCCCTGCTGAGAGCCTGGCCCCGAGAACCTGATTTATTCAGACATGCAAACTGCTCTTGTTTTTGTGCTGAGAGGCTCTGTGGAGGTGTAGGAGCAAATTGCAGCTCTCAGCGTGTGCTGAGCTGCCCCGGGGCTGGAGCATTTCCCTCCCCAGCTCCTCCTGCCTCTCCTTTGCCCTTGTGTTTGCCTTTGCACTGTCAAGTGTGGCAGCTCCTGGTCTGTGCTGACAGCAAAACCATCACCAGCCGGGGGATGGTGACAGACTGGAGGAGTGGAGGGGTCAGACTTTGCTCTTTGTTTTTGAAATTTGCCGGGTTTTACAAGTTATAAAATTAAGCACTCAAAGTCCTTTCTCTGTCAAGTATGGCTAAAGTACAAACCTATGAACAGGGACATCTTAGAACATTTGTCCCATTGGGAAAAATGAGTTTTCTATCTCAAATTCACCCATTTGGCACTGAAATCTGAGGGGTGTGAGCCAGAAGGCAGGAAAGACTTGAAAAGGAATACAAATGTCTGATGGTCCCACCTGGGAAATCCTAAAACACCTGTGTCCTGTTGGTCAGGCATTTATTATTATGTATTAAGCACTATTATTATGATTTGGGATACTGATATTGGCTGAGCAAGTGCTTGAGGGAATTTAAACAGTGATGCAGCACCAAATTTCCTCATTATGAGGGTGGTGGGGCCCTGGCACAGGGTGCCCAGAGAAGCTGTGGCTGCCTCATCCCTGGAAATATCCAAGACCAGGTTGGACGGGGCTTGGAGCACCCTGGGACAGTGGAAGGTGTCCCTGCCCATGGCAGAGGGTGGAACTGGGTGATCTTTAAGGTCCCTTTTAACCCAAATCATTCTGTGACTCTGTGACCTCATTTGGGGCTGTGGGTTGCACCACAAGGGTGTGAGCACCTAAAATTAGCCATGACAGAGGGGCACTTAAGCACCTTTGAAGAAGCTCCAAACCAAAATAGACAACGTGGACTCCTCTGAAGGATTTGGCAAGGATCTGACAAGTGGCCTGTGCTTCTCTGTGCTTGAACCCAAGTGGCTGCACTCAGGAAAGACCCAATTCACATTTCAGTTTCTTTTGATCTTTTGGAAATAAAAAGGGCTATCCCTGTGGGAGCAGCTGTTTCTCCACAGACCATCCCCCTGAGCTTCATGGACCAGGCTGGGACTTCATCTGTGGGACTCTTCTCTTTTGGGAAGAGAGGGAAATCTCAAAGAGCTCCACATCTCCATGCCTTGAGGTGCTCCCTGCTGAAACACCCCCCATAGCAATGCAGGGAAAAGATGGGCTGCTGGAAATGGGAAAATTACTGGTCTTCCTGTCTGTTGAAGGCAAAATTGAAGGCAACTGCTTGTAGCTGTTCAGGCTGAGCCACCTAGACTGGAAAACAGGAAAGAATATATCCAAAACTTTCCCTCCCTCACCCCTGTTAAACAACCCTGGGAGACTCTGAGGCTTAATCCAAGCAGAAAATCCTCCCTGGGTTCATAAGACTCTGTAGCCCAGCTTTGCATTTCAACCCAGCTGTTGCTTTACTGCCAGGAAGGACCTGAGTTTGGTTCCCCCTTCCACCCTGGCAAGTTCAACCCAGCATCCTGCCCATGCCAGCAGCATTCCCAACCATGCTGGTGAGAAACAGCTGGAGCTGGGTATGCAGGAAGGGGCAGGATGTGTTAAAAAGTTGGGTTTTATGAGCAAGACACACCTAAGGCTCTTCCTGCCCTGGCCATGAGAGGATCAAAGGAAATCAAAAGCCTGGCTTCTGCTGGATGATGCCTACGGGTTTCTCCAGGATGCTGAATCCGTGTGTGGGATCCTGCTGCTGTCCCACACGGATGAACTGGAGCGTGGAGTTACCTCGCCATGACCGGCCCTGTGAGCGAGCTCTCCCAGCCAAAAACCCCACGGCTTCCCATGGTGTGGCCCCTGTAATCCCATTATTCATTCCCAGGCAGCTCTGTGGAGCTCTGCTGGCCTGACAGTGCTGCTTTTAAAGGGACATCACTCAGCGTTTCCAGCGATTGTTTGGTCCTCAGCATGGAACGGGGGGAGTGGTTTTAGTATTTGTGCAGAACCTCTGCGAAAGGGAAGGAGAACGAGGATTTCTGGGTTCTGGCTGAAATTCCACTAAATATTCCAGAGGATTTGACCAGAGCAGTGTTTAGAGGACAACTCCATGGATGCAGGACAGGGGGTTTGCATCTCCAGCCAAGGCCCAGGGATGAGTGTGGGGAGTGAGAGTTCATGCCCTGCAGAGCAGCCTGATTTTTGTGCTCCACCCTCTGCCCAGTTGTCCACCCCATGGAGCTGCCTCCACAGGACCTGTCACCAGCCAAGGAACTCCCAGGGCCTCGGGAAGACAAGGCAGCCTTCCAAGGAGCAGAGGCAGTCACAGCCCTCACCCCCTGTGCCACCTCCTCCTTGTGCACATCATCCTCTCTTAGAAACACGGAATTGTTAAGGTTGGAAAAGCCCTCCAAGATCACTGAGTCCAACTCTTAACCCAGCACTGCCAGAGCCACCACTAAACCATGTCCATAAGTGCCACGTCCACATGCTTTTAGTCAACCATTGCCAGGCTTTGTTCCTTATCTTTATTTTCTAGAGGGCTTTGCCTTCCAGCTTGCATGAAACCAAATGGCTTCCTCAAAAGAGAGGGAAAACAAGAACCAGTCAAAAAATGTAAAGCTGGTTTGCAAGAGGAAAAAAGCACCTACAACTCACACCCCTCTGCACAATGGCCTCGTAATTCTCTTTTAAATGCTTTTTTTTGTTGGCAGCAGAGGCTTTTTTAATCCCACATTCTTCCAAATATTCGATGAAAGCCTTTGTTGGCATTTCTTAGGTAACTTGATACACCGAGAAGAATGAATGACCCAGGGGTGTTTGAAGGAACACCTGTGATCACCTCCCTGATAAAACGTCTGCATTTGTTGTGAGACAGGGAAAAATATCAACAGAATGATTTATTTTTTTTTCCCGTAACTCAGGTGGCAGAATAAAAACCTGCCAAGTGGGATTGCTCTGCTGGGGGCACGGGTTATGAGGTCTGAGAGGAAATAGTGGAGTGCTTTTTGAAAAAAGGTAAATGGCCACAGCCCTGCCAACGATTTGAGAGAGGTTTCCTGAGAGAGGGAGAGAGATTCACTCAGAGATTGGTACAAAGGTGACTTAATCCTCTCCAGACAGCCAAGCTGGGGTACAGCTGCTGGCTGGGAGCATCAGGCAAGGTCCTCCAGGAAGCCTCTGTAGTGCCAGAGAATGATAGAATGGTTTGTGTTTGAAGGGATTTAGATGGGATATTGGGAAGAAATTCTTCCCTGTGAGAATGGTGAGGACCTGGCACAGGTTCCCACCCCTGGAAGTGCCCAAGGCCAAGCTGGATGGGGCTTGGAGCAGTCTGGGACAGTGGAAGGTGTCCCTGCCCATGGCAGGGGGTGGGACTGGATGATCTCTAAGGTCTCTTCCAACCCAAACCTTTCTGGGATTCTCTGACTGCCTGGAGGGGAGGGATTATGGCACAAGCTAAAGCAACCCCGAGGGTCACTTTGGTTCACACCCTCCTTGCAGCAGCCCTTGTGTCACACATGGAAAGTTCTCATGTCAGAATATCAGGGTCTCTGTGGGCTGTCTTGAGGGGAATTTTCCCTCCTCCCTTCCCTTCTGCATCTTCATGCACAAGCCACGAGGCCAGGAATAATTTACTCCCTACCCCCAGAGCTACATCTGTACCTACAAATTGAGCAGCTCTTTTTCGGGCCTGGAGGGAAACTGATATGGTCTGATCACATCCATGCTGCTAAAATCCAAGGAAGGGGACTGTACCCCAAAACCTGGAATCACAGAATCCTAGAAGTGCCTGAGTTGGAAGGAATATTTGAGACCATCCTGTTCCACCTCCTTCTGGTGGGCCTGTTTGTCTTCTCTCCCACAACCTTCTTTTCTCTGGAGCTTTTGTGGTTTTGTTGCTTTTCTGTGAGGAGGGAAGTGGGGTGAGAAGTGGGAATTGTCTTGATCTGCTTTTCCAGCCCTGCCTGCTCCTGTTCCCCAGGCTGATTCCTGCACCAAGTGTTCACCTCCTTCCTTCACCACCCACAGCATCCTGTGGCAATGAATTTTCTTAATTATGAGTTAGGTTTTTTTTTTTAAAAAGAAAGGACCTCTTTTCTTTCATTACTTCTTAATCTTCCACCTTCCCAATCCAGGTGCCAGGGGGGAAGAAAAACACCTTCAAAACACTTAGATCATTAGCTTGGAGGTGGTAGTTCTCTCTCCTGTGGGAAGCCATGGAGGTCCCATCCTGAGAGCCACTTCAAATCACCGAGATAAAATCAGCCACAGGGGAGGTGGAGACTGTCATGGACCAGCTCTGATTTATGTAGACTGGAAACCCAGCCTGAGTATTTGGGGATCAGTTATTTGGTGTTCTTTTAATTGGTCCTTTCCACCTCTAATTGCTCTGTGTCCCTGTGGCTGCTGCCTTATGAACAAAATTAATTTGGGCTTTGTTTAATGTTGAGATGGAGGCTCTGAAGCCTGACAGATACCCAAGCCAACAGCCTTGGCACGGCTTTAATTCCAGTTTCCTGGTGCTCCTGAAAATGCGAGCAGGCACAGAACTTCTCCATTGTTAAATATTCCCCATCCTGAGCTGGTAATTTTTTGGGATGCATTGCCAGCGTGGAAGATCCCCGTCTCCCTCCCAGATGGAGCACCTCTAGATGAGTTCCCAGAATCAGCTGGGTTGGAAAAGACCTTTGAGATGATCAAGTCCAACCTATGACCTAACACCACCTTATCAACCAGACCATGACACTGAGTGTCTCATCCAGTCTTTTTTTAAACACCTCCAGGGATGGTGACTCCACCACCTCCCTGGGCAGCCCATTCCACGCCCAATCACTCCTTCTGCAAAGAAATGTTTCCTGCTGTCCAGCCTAAACTTCTCCTGGCACTCGTTAAGGCTGTGTCCTCTTGTCCTGTCGCTGCTTGCCTGGGAAAAGAGCCTGGCCCCCACTTGGCTGCACCCTCCTGTCAGGGAGTTGGAGAGAGTGATGAGGGCTCCCTGAGCCTCCTTTTCTCCCGGCTGAGTCCCCCCCAGCTCCCTCAGCTGCTTCTCTTAGGGCTTGTGCTCCAGATCCTTCCCCAGCCTTGTCACCCTTCTCTGGACACATTCAAGCACCTCAACATCATTCCGTTCCATGATCTGGTGCAGCCTGGAGCAGGAGGCAGCAAACTTGCTACTAAAACCCCTTTTCCCTCCCCGCTGCAGGCAGAAATGCGTCTGCAGGACCAGCAGCTGGCCAGGCAGCTCATGCGGCTGCGCAGCGACATCAACAAGCTGAAGATCGAGCAGACGTGCCACCTGCACCAGCGCATGCTCAACGATGCCACCTACGAGCTGGAGGAGAGGGACGAGCTCGCCGACCTCTTCTGCGACTTCCCCCTCGTGAGCTCCTTCAGCCTCTCCACGCCCCTCAAGCTCATCGGGGTCACCAAGATGAACATCAACTCCCGCCGGTTCTCGCTGTGCTGAACGGGGGGGAAGGAGAGGGAAGGATGGGGGAGAAAGAGGGAGACGGGTCTCTCTGCCTCATGGCTGGGTGAGGAGAGGCCAACGAGGAGCAGAGGGAACGGGAGCAAACAGGGGACCCGCAGCTGGTCTTGGTGGCAGCGCAGAGGTGGGCACTGGAATGGCCCGGGGATGCTCGCAGGGAAGGCAGGACCTGCACAGAGGAGGCCTGGAGAGCATCCAAACCCAACACGTGCACTCAGCTCCTTTGTCAAGTCCCTTCTCCTTCTCTTCCCCCCACAGGACACGCCTCGGTGTAGGTGGCTGTGCGCCAAAATCAAAGGAGGGGTCAAAAATCAGCCACAAAGCAAAATCCCTCTTCCCTTCCCCTTCCCCTCCTCCCAGGCTGGAGCAAAAATATCGCTCTCCTCCATGGATGTCTCCTTGGGCACCAACCCTCAGCCTCTGCTGCTCCAAGCACAGGGTCCATGGGGCTCTTTCAGGTGGGAACTTGATTTCCAGTGGGAAGGAGCCCTCCCAGCAAGCAAGGGACTGTGAGTTAAATGGTAGCAGCCCAAAGAAGTGGTGAGAAGAAGGGTTTGTTGGATTGCTCCGTAGAGTCCAGGGCACTACAGTTTCCTTTTGCCTGTGGTATAGATTATGGATTCTCCATGGGCACATTCAGAGATTCCAGCTGACCAGAAGTCTCCTGTGTGCCCTGGAAGTCACACCCGGAGCAATACAGGCTTCTGATCCTGTTGGATCCCGCTGTCAGCCACAAGACACCCTGTGGCTCTCCCTGCAAAGGAGGGAATGTTGGACCCAAGACATCTCCTGTCAGACAAATCCCCAGGCTGACACCCCCCAACAGCAGCACCAGCAAATCCTGGATCCTCTGTAGCAACACACATCCATCAGAGAGAGGAACTTCAGGAGGAGAAAAGGGACTTTTGGGTAATGAACTCAAAATGGGACTGTAAAATTAAAGGGAGAAATTGCTGTGATGAGCTTTGGACCTGCAGCAACACTGGGATTCCCTCCCTGCCCAGCAGAATGTGAGATGGATGCTGGATTTTCTTGCCTTTCAGTGCTCACAGCTGCCTGTTCCTGGCACGGGGGGCAGAGACCTCTGGTGCTGCCCAGCAAGGGCAGGGACTCCAGAGGCCTTGCCATGGCAATTTTGGGACACTTGGCATCCAAGACAGTACAGATCAAACATGGGTGCCTTCAGGCTCTCGCTCCCGTGCCCACACCACTCCTGACCCTGTCGGAGTGGAACAATCCTGCTCATGGTGTCCCTGCCCATGGCAGGAGGGTTGGAATCCAAGGATCTTTATGGTCCTGCCCAACCCAAACCATTCTACGAGCCCAGCCCAGCTCTGCTCCTCACCACGTGCCCGAGCAGGAGCAGCTCTTGGCTGAGCAGACCTGGCTGTGTCCCCAGCACCCGGGAAGGAGCAGGAGGAGCAATCCGGCTGCTCTGGAAGCTGTGGCTGTGTCGATGTGCCTGTAGCTGTCTGTGAGCTCCGTGTGTGTGTGTGTCAGTCGCTGTGTGTGTGCATCCGAGCCCGCGGGACGCCTCTCCCGGGAGGCTCCGGGCTGGGTTCATGCCTTTGTTCCGAAGTGTGATGGGAACCGGGGTCTGGTGAGACTCCGACGTGCCTGGGAAGGTGCAACGAGGCCTCCAGACCTGGGGGTCCACAGGGGGTTTTAGTTTGGTGCAGAGAAGACAATTGGTGTGCCTCCACAGGTCTCCGTGGGAGGGACAGATCAAGGGGCTCGCAGACGTGTGGGGCTGGGCACTCTGGAGCTGAGATCAGTCCTCCATCCCCCACAGGCCCTGGGCGATGCCTCCCCATCCACTCCAAAGCTCCTTGAGTATCTTCCTGCTAAGGAAGGAGGGATTTTAGGCACCAGAGCTTTATCTATACCATCAGCACCATGCCTGGGTGCTGAATCTTGTGCTCCCCAGGTGAGGAAATTTTATTTTGGGTTGTGACCAGACTGTCACTTGGCCTCTGGACAAGACAACCAGCCACGCTGCTGTTTAGTTTACTAGGAACAGCCTTATTTCCCCATGGATATCCTGGAAAAAAAAAAAAAAAAAACAAAACAAACCCACCTCATTAAAATTCTTCTTTGTTTACTTTTTTCATAAAAATAAATCAGTTTGTGTCCCACATGTTGATTTTTCAGAGGCGTTTTCAATCAGAAGATAGAAATGATGGTTTTTCAGTGAAAATAATGCCTTGGAAAGGGGGATTGTTTCTCTCTAGGGTCAACTGGAGTCGAGTACAGGGTGGACCTGCCTTTGGGCTCTTGTCTGGTAGCCAAAAGCAGGAGGTTAATTCAAGCACAGTCTTAGGGGGTCTTTACACGTGGAGTTAGAAAATCAGACGTCTGGGTTCCAGACATGTATTTTCTGCATTAAGGGGGGTGAGGGATGGGTGTAACTGCCAGCTGTTTGTCGAAATGCACAATTTTTTAATTATAAAACCTCTGTCTGTATTGATTTGTGCCTCTGGTCTCTGGCTGTGTTGGGGAAGCACCAGGATGGGGTGTTCCAGGATTACAGGTGTGCCAGGTTTGCTCCTGGTGGGTTTTTGTATCCACTCACACCCATCAGCTTCACCTGGCAGTCCAGGAGAGATGGGAGGAGAAGAGGAAAATCAGGTGGGAGCACTTATGGTGTATTTAGGCAAAAATGTATGGGAAAGAAAGCAAAAAAATGAAGATCACTTTTTTATGTTTTATGTTATTCAGCCACTGAATAAAAAGTGGGCCCAGACACTTAAAATATATCAGGTTAGGGAGGAAAAGATAAATAGAAGTAGGTCTGAATTTGCTGGATTTTGTTTAAAAGAGTCACCCAAATGTTGGGTCAGCTTTGAGGAACAGGAGGTGAGGTCGTTGCTCCCACTGCAGCATTCCCAAAAAGGAGCCTGCAGGTCTCAGCTGTGCACAGTGAGGTGATTCAAGCCCTCCAGTGCTGGTTCCTCTCCTGGGGCTTAGAGCCACGTTCCCTTCCCCCAGTGCCTGGAGAGAAAAGCTGGTGGAAATCAAGGCTGGTCCTTCTGAGGTCCATCCTGAAAATGGCTTTTTGTGGACCAGCACATCGAACTCCATCTCAGTCTGGAGCACCAGTGGCTGCTGCTCCATCTCTTGGAAGCAGGAATCTTCTGGGCACCGATTCAAGTGTTGTCCTCAGCCACCCAGTGAGACACATTCCTTGTGAAATGGAAGAGCCAGTTTGAGACTAATCCACGGGAATAATTAACTGCATTTTTAATTAAGTTGGTGAGACTGAAGGACCATGGATTTTTCCAGGCTATCTGGAAGATAAAATTTCAGATTATTTTTCCATGCCCCCAAAAAGTTCAATCCAAATTTCCAAGGGGGAGAGGAGGGAAAATCAGTCTAGCATTTTAATTGGATAAATTTTGCTTTTACTCACAACTTAAATATTTCACTTAAAATTCTTTGCTTAGGAGGAAATTCTTCCCTGGGAGGGTGGTGAGGCCCTGGCACAGAGAAGAGGGGGCACCCCCTGGATCCCTGGAAGTGTCCAAGGCCAGGTTGGACAGGGCTTGGAGCAACCTGGGACAGTGGAAGGTGTCCCTGCCCATGGCAGGGGGTGGCACTGGATAATTTTTAAGATCCCTTCCAACCCAAACCATTCTGGGATTCTGCAAAAATTGTTCTAAAAATCTTAAATTACAGCTGAGACATCAACACTTCATTTTCATTCAAACATTGTTTTGCTATTAACTGTCCAAAAATTTTTCCTTGGAAGAGCCTTAATAAAACTTTTGTATTTTCTCTTTTTCAGCTAGACCCACTCCCTGAAGTTTTAGTCAGTCCAAAGCCCTACCTTTTCAGCATGGAGAAATCAGTTAAAAATTAATTGGCCCAGATCTCTTTTTTCTTTTTACCTCCTTTGGGTCAATTAAGAGGAAGCACAGAGCAATTTTGCACATTTTACCTCAGGATTAGCTGGCTGCTCTCCCTGGCATGGGCTGCCACGACCTGGTAATGGACAGGACCTTGCTCCTCTGTCACAGCCCCAAAGCAGAAATGATGAAAAGGGTCATTGTTCCCGGGGAAGTGCCTCATTCCTCACGCTTTTGGCACTGGGAAGTGCCATCCCATAAGCAGTGAGTGATTCGAGGTCTCCCCAATCACCCCCATAAAACCTTAATTAAATTCGGTGGAGACACGGTCACGGAAATGCCACACTGGGTCCCCTTGCACCAGGAAAGCCGAGGAATGACACATAAGGACTTAAAGGCTGAATTTTCAGACTGACTCTGCTGCACAGGATTTCAACTATCACAGCTTAACCTTTTTATAGATACAGATGATATAGATATAGATATATATGGAAAAAAATCCCAGCTGGGGTATTCCCAGCACCTCGTGGGTTTATTTCACAGCCCGACGCTGTCTTCTGGGTGGGTTTTCCTTCAGATCAAGGCAGACAGGAGGAGGGGGAAGGGAAAAACAAGGAATTGCAAGGAGGAGGTGGCAGGCTCCACTCCAGAGCCGGAGTCAGACTCGCTTCCCCCGCTGCACGTTTTACAGCCAGGGGTTGTGTCTGAGGGGATGCACGTGTGACATCCCAAATCCCCAGGGAGAAACCACCCCTCTGGCATCACTCACAAACCAGATGGTGGCCAGAGGAGCCGTGCACAGCTCCAAGGAGGAGCAGCACCCAAAGACGTGCTAACCACTCCTAAAATCCTCGCCCATCTCCGTGTGACCTCTGGGAAATCTGGGGAGCGGATTGGCACCAGCACATCCCTCCCCTCTCCAGGCGCAGGACGCCGCTGAGTCCTGGGTGATCACACTCACTCCTGGGAGCCCCAGGCTGCGATGGCTGGGAAGTTAGGGTGAAATGTAAATGTGGAATTTAAGGTAAGCAGAGATCGAATTTGGGGGAAACTCCTGATTTCAGCCTTTCATCTTTCATCTTTTCAATCCACTTTATGAAGAAGGATCAAGAAACCACCCTCATTCACCCATCTTTCAGAGCAGCCGAGACCTGGACTGGCCCCATCCTTGCAGAAGGTGGACATTACAGAGTCCCTGTGGTCAGACAAACCATTCTGGTCACTGCTGACCTCAGCACATAAATCTGCTTTAAAATGCTCTGGGCCAGCCACCGAGAGGGGTCTGCAGTGCCTAAGTTGTGGCTGTCCCATCCCTGGAAGTGTCCAAGGCCAGGCTGGACAGGGCTTGGAGCAACCTGTGGAAGGTGGCGGCTGGAACGAGATAATCTTTATTTTCCCTTCCAACCCAATCCATTCTGTGATTCCATGAGGATGCTCAGTGCTTCACCACTGCTCCTTCCCCGACCCCCCCTCTCCCTTGTGGCTGTCTCAGCTCCCTCCCAGAGGGGAATGAGGGGGAGGAGGGAGGTTATTACACAACGTTTTTGTTCCACTGACAATTTCCCTCCGCCAGTTGGAACAGGCTGCTCATAAATTTCGGCTTTCTGGAGGGGTTTCAGGAGTTTTGCATTCTTAGATCATTGTCTGCCTTTCCCAGGAACAATGGGGGCAGGAAGGAGCTGCTCCAGAAATGCCATGTGCTGCAAGGGGATCTCTCTTGGACAGGGATTGCTCAGGGGGGCAGAGGGAGTTGCACTCCTCTGCTCCAGCTGCCAGCCCGGGTAGCCAAGGAGGCAGCTCAGTGGGAAGCAGGAATGCTGCTGGCAGTGCCCTGTGCAGATCAGCAAAGGTCAGCTCCTTCCTGCCACCCCACAAAGATGATTGCAGGGGTTATCCTCTGATTATAAGGTGGGAAAGGAGACGTGGATGCCCCACGCTGGGGTAGCTCAGCCTGAGAGGCAGCTGAGCACCTGCTGGACTCCCACATGTGAGCACCTTGGCAGGCTCTGCACGTCCCTCACCACCCTGGAAGCTGCTGGGGCTGGGATTTCAGAGAAAATCTTGTCCTGAGGTGAATTAAGACTGAAAGCCTGTCGCAAGGCTTGTACCCAGATCAGAGGGATCGAGTTGCTGATTCTCTCCAACTCATCCTGAGAGGGCAGCAGCCTTGCAGAGAGCGCTGTCCCCTTCCCCTGCTGCCAGTTCCAGCCAAAGCTTGGCTTGCCAAGGGTGGCTCTGCCTGCTCCACGAGGTTCCTGGCCTGGTGTTGGTCCAGCCCAACCAGCACTGACTCCAACAACCACCAGGCTGGGCTCAGGAGCTGTGGGAGCCAGGGATCATCCCAAACTGACAATCTGGGTGCTGCCACCTCTTTGGGGGCATGAGGGTTTAACCATATCCACCTGCCTGGGCTGTACCAGCTGGAGTCCTGGGCACAGGAGTGCCCCTGGTGCTGGTCAGGTCGCCCACAGAGCTGCAGCAGCTGCTCGGGGGAGCTCAGCCAGGGCAGAGTGCAGCAACCCTTTCTTAGAGAGAGCACTCACTGGGGACTCAGAAATCTTGCGAAGGGACAATTCCCCAGAGCATTTTTAAGCCAAAGCTGTAGGGAAAAATTTTTCCTTGACTCGTGACACACAAACCTCTCCCCCAGAGGTGGAATCACTCGTCTGGATGGGAACAGCAGGAGCTGTGCTTCACCAGCAACCAGGACCCATCCTCTGACCTAAGGCCAAGTGCCCAATCTGATCAGGTCCATGTTATTAATTACAAAACAGCAGCCACACCAAACTGCATCTTAGGGATGTCCTTGACCCACGAAAGCTCCCAGTTTTGCCTGGGGGTTGCTTTCCCCTGCCTCACCCATGCCAGGGACTCTGATGACCACTGAAATCCAGCACCTGGAAATGCTCCTCAGCCTTTTGGTTTGCCCCCAGCTCCAATACAGCCCCAGCACGGGCACCAGCAAAGTCCTGAAGAAGTTATTTTTCCTTCCCTGGGTCTCTTCCAAGCCCACTCAGCACAGACAGAGGACCCCAGCCCTCTCAGACCCCCATGGGGAGGGTTGGCCAGCTTGTTCAGAAAGGTGGCTATAAAATCTTAATTATCTTCATTAGCTGCCAGCCTGCTCCGAGCTGCAGTCCCAGGGATGCCAGGATGTTTCCTAGTAACAGCATGCAATCAGCCAAAAAAAAAGGGAATTATTTATCAGAGAGTTCTCTGCCATGCAGGAGGAGAGGATGGCAGAGGAAGGATGTCCCAGGGGCTCTGCAGGGAGGAGCTGCAGACTCCAGCACCTCTGTGAAGGATGGCAGGGTGCAGTGCTCCTGGAATTCCCTCCTTTGGGCAAAAAACAACCACCAAAAAATCTTCCATGCGTCCTCTGGGTGGAAAAAGCCAGGATGTCACACAGCAGCCAGGCTGAGCCCCTGCCCTGAGCTGAAAGGAAGACTTTGGGCCAGGGGCTGGCTGTATATGCCCAGCCATATTTCCTGGGAAAAGCCCTTTTTTGGAGTTTTTGACCATTTTCCCATCCCAACTTCGGGATGAACAAAGGCAGGAACTGATCTTGGTGCAGACAAAGCTCGAGATTTGCCATGTTCCTCAGGGTGAGGTCAAATTTGCTTCATTGTTCATGATTTCTTCCCAGTTCTGGCAGGGAAGGAAAGGATTTAGCACCAGGATTTCGGTCCTAAGAGCTTTCTTCATATCCTCAAAATGCCAGCCTTCCTCCTGGCCCCAATTCAAAGCTATTGCCACTGGAGAAGGAAAGCTGATTGCTTTGCATGCTTTCTGTCACCTGGAATTCCCTGGAATTCTGCTTCTGCAGAGCAGTTCATGCACCAGCCCCCAGAGAACTAAGCTTGGAGTCCGTGAGTTCTGGCCTTCTTGCTCTTCCCATGTCCAGAAACTCCCAGAGGACATGCTCAACGATTTTTCTAAGGTGTGAGGCGGGGCTGACCTCCAGAGCTCTCCAAATCCTCCTTTTTCCCTTTCTTAAGTTGTGTATAAAGCTCGGAGACACCTGAGGGTAAGCAGAGATCAGACACCAGGAGTGTTTTGTAGATGACAGGCAGCAGCCTCACAATCCCACCAGAGAGCTCCATTAGAGCACTAGGATGACTCTCATGGATGTAAATAGTTTTAATTTCACTAAACAGCCCCTGAAATTTTATTTCCCCAGCTGCTGGTTATTCTCCTTCCCAAACCCTGCAGTTATGTGCAGGAAACTGGAGCAAGTCTGACCTATAGAAACCAAGGCGAGGAAGGGCATTCAACATTTCCCATAATCACCCTTTGTTAGGCCGTCCCCCCCATCCAACAATCCACACACGTTTTCCCTCAAGTGTCTGTTAAAACACTTGCAAACCCCCTTTTTTGTCACTCAGCATCCCTGGCCACTCTGCTCCAGCTGGTCCTCAGTCCTCCAGCTTTCATCCCTGAGTACCCCAGCCGTGCACTGCTCTCCTCTTTCACTTCCTCCCCTTATTTCCATTTCTTGTATGCTCCCTTTTAACAGCTCAGCTCACTAAGAAGTGTCTTAATTAGCCAAGGAGGCTTTGTGCTGAAATTCCCGATTTTCATGTGCAAAGGCAGGGTTTGTTCCCAAGCTCTGAATGAGTTTTCTTTAAAAATAAATCACCCGGCTGCCTTGGACGCCGTCTCCCCTTCATAACAAACTCAGAGTTCCCCAAAAAATCTGAAGTCAACTCTCTTGAAATCCAAAGCTCTCAGCCTGGAGCTCAGCTTCTCAAGCCTCTCTCCAGGTGCAAGTCCAGTTATTTCACATCTCTGAGAGCCCCAGCTGCCACCGCTGACCCCAGCTGCCCTCTGCTTCTCCTCCTTTGTTAGCAGCAGGTCAAACACTCTGGTGGATGTGGACAGAAATGGACCAAGGACTCTTCTATACTCTGTGCTTGTGACATCCACCCTGGAGCACTGAATCCACCTCTGGAGTCTCAGCATAAGGACATGGAATCGTTGGGGCAGGTCCAGAGGAGGCCATGGAGATGCTCTGAGGGCTGGAGCCCCTCTGCTCTGGAGCCAGGCTGGGAGAGCTGGGGGTGTTCACCTGGAGAGGAGAAGGATTCAGGGGGACCTCAGAGCCCCTTCCAGAGCTAAAGGGGATGAACAACTGTAAAAAAGAGAATGAACAACTTCTTACATGGACAGAGAGTAACAGGACAAGTGGAACAGTTTTAAACTAGAAGAGGGGATATTTAGATTGGATATTAGGAAGACATTCTTTGGTGTGAGGGTGGTGAGGCCCTGGCACAGGTTGCCCAGAGAAGCTGTGGCTGCCCCTGGATCCCTGGAAGTGTCCAAGGCCAGGCTGGACAGGCTTGGAGCACCCTGGGCTAGTGGAAGGTGTCCCTGCCTGTGGCAGGGGGTGGAATGAGATGACATGATCTGTAAGGTGCCTTCCAACCCAAACCATTCTGTGATTCCATGGTTCTGGATTTATCCTTCCCTGGAGATTTTTAAAGCCACCAGGACACAGCCCCGAGTAAGCTGCTCTAGGGAACCCTTGGACCGGGTGACCTCCAGTGTCCCTTCCAGCCTAAACCATTCTGGGACTCTGTGAACTGAAGCCAAGCTCCTGCACTTGCTCAAGCCCAGCCGCAATCCCTCGGCCAGCGCCTGCAGCACGGGGAATTCTCAGATGCCCCCTCTGCTCACGAAGGATCACCCCGTGTTTCCCAGCCTGGCCAGCGCCCAGCCCAGCCTGGAAAGGACACAGGGACGTGGTTTTCCCTCGGTATCACCCTGCCTTCCTCTCACCCTTTATCATCTGCAGCCCGGGCATCCCAGGAATCCCAGCCCAGAGGAAACACGGCTTTTAATGAGCAGATCCCAGAGATGCCACCTCGGCTCAGCCTCCCGGCGCTCCCAGCTCCGTTGTTTCCCTTCAGACCCCCGTGGAGTGTTTGCTGTGCCTTCCCCGCTCCCCCCTGCTCCTCTTTGTTCCCCTTCCACCGCGGCCGCGGGGGTTTCATCACCTGCGGCTTTTTAATCCCGGCGTGCAGCTCCCTCCATCTCCCGGACAGCAAAGAGAGAAAGGTCCCCTTTGAGCTTCTCCCCGTTTTGTCTCTGGGCCCCCAGTACCCTCCGAGAGCAGCTCTGCCCCATCTCCTTGAGCATCCCGCTCGCACAAAGCCCTCTTTGTGCCAGCCTGGGCTCCAGCCAGCCCGGGCTGCAGGCTCAGGCTTATCTTTAGGCAGAGCCAGCTTTACAGGCTTCAGCAGCACCACTCCAACGCTGAGTGGATCGTGCCAGGCATCCGAGGTCCTCCTGCAGCACTCGAAAAATTCTCTGCCCCTGCCCCACTGCCAAGAATTGCTCTTTTTTCCGTGTTTTCACCCGAGGATGATGAGGGGATGATGTTCCTGATGCCGTGGTTGTCTGCCATTGCTCACTGGCACTATCCAGGGGGATATCGGGCTGCTTGGCCAGGATTTGGGAACCTCTTGCCAGCTCAGGATTCCTCTGGGGCTCACCCCCGTCTCCCACGGTGATTGCCAAGGGGAGCGGGGGGAATTGCAGGAATCTCTGCCAATTTGGGACGCAAAGGTTCAATTCATCCCATCCAGGTGCCTGGAGGGTTCCATGCACTGCAGAGGCCAATTCCCTCAGGGAAGGAGATGGGAGGATTCGAGGGATGCTCTTAAAATGGTTTTCACGTGTGGAGTGGGCTCAGTGAGAGAGGTCAGAGAGGGTTTGAAGGGATTCCCTCTAGCCTGGTTTTTCTTGGAAAGGAAAACTCCCCAGTTCCTTTTGGTTTATCCTCAGCAAGCACTTGCAGACCTCAGGCGAGGCATGGACTCCAGGCTGGTTTTAACTGGGATGCTAACAAGCAGGAAGCTGAATTCCAGCTCATACCACTCCTCTCCCAGAGATAGAAAATGCTGCTTCACTGCTCCAGGAGTGCCCTTGACCCCAAAGGAGGCCACACCCGAGTGCTACTGTAGGGCCTTCTCTCAGGGGAGCACCCTGATCTGTAACTGCCAGGTGATTGTTGAAAAGATTTTTGCAGTCACAGATTTTTTCCCCTGTGCTGTTTGCAGGTGGAAATCATCTCCTTGGGGGAGTCAGTCCAGGGTATTTACCCACCTCCAGAACAAGCTTAAACCCTGATCACACAAAGGAAAAGGAGTAAAGGTGTCCCCTACAGGTAAGGGGGAAACCCGAATCTTCTGTTCCCCAGCCAGCTCTGCCCAGAGGGGAAGAGAAGAGCAAAGCTGCTCCCTCCAAAATCCAGGAGAGCAAAAAGTGAGGGCTTGAGGGATGTGCCAGCAGCAGACAAAGGCTTTCCGAGCAGGGGAGGGAGCGAGGAGCTGGCTCCGAGGCTGCTGGCCGGGTTGCCATGGATTTTGTGCTAATCAGCCCTTTCTTGCCGGGAAGCAGAGGGAAAAGGGAGGATTTTGAGCGCGGAGGAGCTGCCTCCCTACCTGAGCCATGTCCTGCCACCATCTGCCCGGTGGATGTGCCAGAGCAAAGGGCCAAAGCTCGCTGGTACGGGATATTTTGGGAAATGATGTCCCTGTGCTGCGTTCCTGGCTGTGGCTCGGACCTGGCCATGCTCTCCCGCAGGGCTGCCCGGACCGTGCCACATTTGGGGTGTGGGTGATGGGAAGGGGGAATTTACAGGAGGGGACGGCCAGGGCAGGATTTTGGGGTGCCCGTGTGAGCCGTGGGACACCTCCAGACCCCAGATAAACCCCCAAAGCCCTCCTGTAAGTGCACATCAGTGCCCAAACTCGTGTGTGCTTCGCTGTGCCCCTGTGAGGGGGCTGCCACCCTGCCTGGGGCTGCCCACAACATTTCATTTTCATTTCCAGGGCGTTTCCTTGGACAGACCAGAGGGGCAGAGCCAGGCTCTGGGGCTGTGCATGAACCAGGGGAGGTTTATATCAGATATTAGGAACAATCTCTTCACTGAAACAGCAGTCAGACATTGGAACAGGCTGCCCAGGGCGGTGCTGATGTCACCAGCCCTGGAGGGATTTAAAAGATGCAGGTGGCACCTGGGGACATGGGTTAGTGCTGGGCTTGGCAGTGCTGGGGGAATGGTTGGACTCAAGGATTTTAAAGTTCCTTTCCAGCATAAATTATTTCCAGTATTCCTCCACTTCAGAGTGCCTTTTCATGTCTGCAGTCTCTTGGACATGGATTTATATATTAAAAAAAACCCAAACGCAAGCAACAAACAAACCCACAAAACCTTGAAATTCAGATAACAAGAAAAATATAAAATAGACAAACCACTCAGTAGCCTGAAAAGTATAAAATACACAAATTTCTCAGTAGCCTCTAACCCTCCCTCTCTCCCTGGAGCACTTTTTGGGACATCTGTTGACATGCACGGAGATTTTGTGAAAAGGATTGGATCAGACTTCCCAGGGAAAGGGTGGAATCACCATCCCTGGATGTGCTCAAAAGCCATGTGGATGTGACATTTGGGGACATGGGCTGGTGGTGGGTTTGGTAGTGCTGGGGGAACTGTGGGACTTGATGATTTCAAAGCTCTTTTCCACCTTAAATGATTCAAAGGCTCTATGATTTTATGTCCATGCTCCGGATGGGGTTCCACACCAGCCCCAGGTCACCCCATGGGCTGTCCGATGTGTCCGTGACCTCCAGCCACCTTGTCCCTACCCCCATGGAGCCTCTGTGGCCGCAGGGGATGCCCAGGGACAGGGGAGGAGCCTGTGCCAGCACAGGCAGGCTGGAGGGAGGAGACCCGTGCTGGCTGCCATGGGGACAGCAGGTGAAGGGCATCTCTTTGCTGCTGAAAAGATGTCAGAAAATGGATCCTCGTGGCAGATTTCGTTCCCAAATCCCCTTTTCCTCCTCTACACCAGTATCCCAAGCCTACTCCTTGCCCTGTTGTCTTCCAGGGAGGTTTCCTTCTCTCCCTTCCCAAGCATCCTCTCCAACAGCATTTCTCCTCTGGAACACCCTCGGCTGTGGGGCTGAGATAAGGGCACAGGCTCGAAAGGATGCAGATGTTCTTCTCCATCCTGCCTTCCCCCTGGCTCCAGGACCCGCTGCTCCAGCCCCTCTGGAGGGCTGTGTGATGCCACAGAGAGCTCTGCTTGAGTAAGGAGCTGCTTGCTGGCTCACGTTCCAGTCTCTCCTTTCTCAGCATCCCAAACAGTCAAATATTTGCCTTTCCTTGCAGCATCTCTTTGTACAAACAAGGAGGAGGGGGAGTAGAGAACGGTCTCAGCTCACCCAGCCCATCTGTCCCCTGTATCACTGTGGATCTCTTTGAAAGAAAGGACATAATTGAAGAAGAAATAAAGAATAGCTCTGCTGGTCCTGCTCCGCTGTTGAGTAGCATTCCCAGATATTTCTCTGCTCCATTTAGTGCTCATCCTGTGCTGGCTGTATCCCAGGAAATCCCTCTTGGCTGCTGTGGGGTTTGGAGCACTACAGACACGCAAACTCCAAGCCTGTAGCAGGCAGGAGCTGATTTTGGCACGGCAAGGCTGATAAGGGTTGGAGACCCCGCTGCCCTAAGCTCTTCTGAGCACCACATTCCTTTTAATTCCTGGATTTTCCATGATGGCTCTTGAGACACTTCTCCAATTCCACTGCAAAATCCAGAGCAGGTAGGGAGGCAGGCTGGGTTTAAAACACATAAACCTTGGCTTAGAGGACCTCTGAACTTTTTGAAACTGCAGCAAAATCTCCCAATGCCGTCACTTCTGTGGGCAGCTGCTTTGCACTCCGAGGTTGTGGAGTTCAGGTGCCAAAGCCCAAAAACCAGAGGTTTGGATCAAAACCTGCACAAATCCATGGTTTCCATCCAGGTCCTGCAGGATGAGTGGCAGCATCCCAAGAGCCTTTACTGGCCCAGCAGCTGGGACAATCCTCATCATGGCAAGGGCCAAGTGGGCACAGGATTTCAGTGGGAAGGGATGAAGGCACCCTGCCTCCTCAGGATCTCATTTTGGAGGATCTCATCTTCACCCTGGCCCCACTTTTAAGTTTCTGACATCAGCGTGAGGCTTTCCTGAGTGAGATTTCATTCAATTCCTATGGATAGGCCAACCCTGCATGAATTTCTCTCATCCCTTCCTTGAATCTCCACAGCTCCTGGGGGGGATGCAGCTGTCCAGGAGTCAGGAGGTTTTTAAGGTTTTTGCTCAGATCTAGGCTGGGAGTTGAGGTTCTTGGGCCAGGGATCAGCCTCCAGAACCAGGAGCAGCTTTCCCCACCACACCACCATGGATTCATCCCTGGAATGAGGTTCACTGTGCTCCCACTCCTTCCCAAAGGACGTCTGAGCTGGGGGGCTGAGAAGTGGGAAGGACCAGAGCCACTCTGGTTTTTGAAACTTCACCACCATTTCCAAAGCCAGCAGCTTCCAGATCAAGCTAAAAACAACCTCAGGTTAATTCCCTGCTCCTCCTCCTTCTCCTCCAGCATTCCCAGTTCCCTTTCACCCCAGCAAGGGAACCTTGAGCAGGCATTTTTCTCTGGAGAGTGAAGGGAGGGGGAGAAGAGGGGTTGCAACCCTGAACAAAACCGGGTTAATTCAGCATGGAGAGGTTTTTGTCTCCCCGTTGCTCCCCTGTCAAGGAAAGAGTGTGCTCCTTCCCCTCTCCATTGGTATTCTGAGCTCATTTGCTGCAGTGGAGCTGCACGGCCGCCAGCCGGGCTGGGAAGCACATCTGCATCATGATGCAGTCAGAAATTCGGGTCTCCAAATCAATTACTGACCTTCTGCTGCTCCAGAAATCGCTCAGGATGCATTTGCATGCTGGGTGTGGGGAGAGGGAGAGGCTCAGCCTCGTTTTCTGCTTCCCTGCTTCTCAGGCTGCCTCAGAGGCAGAGCTGTGGTTTATTTTTTGGATCTGATTAATTGCGCCTTGTAGAATTTTCCCACTTTTCCTGATTTCCCTTCTCCTGGCATCAGTTTGGATTGCTGATGCACAAGCTGCTTTTGGAGTGTTTGTTTTATTGCTACGACACTCAAGAATGACGCTGGTTGTGTATCCCACTGGCACTCACCCCCTCTTCCCCCCAAACAACTCTGGACCCTCTTCATCCCAGCCAGATCTGACGGACCAGGGAACCTCAGAGATGTCACATTCCCACAAATGTTTCTCAAGTGCTTTTCCATCAGTGCACTAACCCAGAGGAGACTGAGAGTGTTGGGTTGTTCAGCCTGGAGAGGAGAAGGCTCCAAAGAGACTTCAGAGCCCCTGCCAGAGCCTAAAGAGGCTCCAGGAGAGCTGGAGAGGGATTTGGGACAAGGGATGGAGAGACAGGACAAGGGGGAATGGGTTCAAACTGGAAAAGGGGATGTCTGGGTGGGATATGAGGAAGGAATTGTTCCCTGTGAGGGTGGGGAGGCCCTGGCACAGGTTTCCCAGAGAAGCTGTGGCTGCCCCTGGATCCCTGGCAGTGTCCAAGGAACATTGGATAGGGCTTGGAGCTGCCTGGGATAGTGGAAGATGTCCCTGCAGGGGGTTGGAATGAGATGATCCTTAAGATTCCTTCCAACCCAAAATATTCCATGTTTCCAGGATGCTGGACACTGCCTATATCCACACCAGTGAACTGACCAGTGCCTGGACTTGTCCTCTGGTCCAAGACACCCCTGGCTGTGTCAGGTGGCCATGAAGGAGCTGGGTATGACAACTACAGACCCATCTTTCCCTAAATCCTGGGAAGCAAGGGATAAAACCCTCAGGGAATCAGTTTAAAACCAGTAACACGAATTAGCTCTTGGGCCTCAGAAAACATAAGGGTGTTGGGGAAAGGGGGAGAAATAACAGCAAGGCCATGAGTGAATGTTAAATACCAGGCTGGGGCGGCCTCCCCGGCATCCCTAAGTCCAGGGATGAGGATGCAAAGGAAGCACTCGAGGGTAGGCCCGTGGAGAGCTCCTGCCCGTGAATTAACAAGCTGCCCCTAAAAAGCATCTCTTTGGCCAGTGTGGGCTCAAGGGACAGTGCTGTCACCCTGGAGACATTTCCTACGTCCACTCCTGCCTGTACCACCCGGACCCTCGCACTCCCTCTTGGGGCTGATGCTCCTCCGCCCAAATTGATCCCATCCTGAGGGACCCCACGGTCCAAGGGAGGCGGATGGGGGAAGGCAAAGACATCTCGCAGTGCCCAGAAATCCTGCAGGGAGGGAGACCTTGGAAAACTGAGGAAGCTGAGATCTCACGGGGAGAGTTTTCCCCTGGGAGCAGCATTCCAGCTCCGTCTGCGCCACGTGCGGAGCGGAGCCGGGAGAGCGGAGCCGGGAGAGCGGAGCGGGAGAGCGGGGCCGGGAGAGCGGAGCCGGGAGAGCGGAGCGGGAGAGCGGAACCGGGAGAGAGGAGCCGGGAGAGCGGAGCCGGGAGAGCGGAGCGGGGAGAGCGGAGCGGGAGAGCGGAACCGCGAGAGCGGAGCGGGAGAGCGGAGCGGGAGAGCGGAGGCGGGAGAGCGGAGCCGGGAGAGCGAAGCCCGGCGTTCGCTGAGCCGTGACCGGGCAGAGCCTGGAGTCGTTTGTCTCGATGAGCTGCTTATTAATCCCTGCAGCCGGGGAGGGATGATTTTCCATTTCCTTGGCAGCATCGTGTGCTGGCAGGAGAGGAAAAGGCAGGAATGTCGGCTCTTCCCTCCTTTAGAGAGGACATGGACACCCAGCCAGAGCCGGAGGCTGCTCAAGCATCCACGGAGACACTGAGGAAGCAGCTGGGGGGGGTCTGGTCACTGCCAACTCTCAGATCTTTCTAAATTACAGGAGTGAAAGTCTGATCTTTTCAGGGAAAAAAAACCCAGGCAGCAAGGAAATCCAAGCCTGTGTTCCCTCAGAAATCCCTACACACACAAACAAACCTGCCCACGCACACGGTGTCTGATAAATAAGTAAACACAGGGAGGTTTCTTTAGTTCTCCGAGGGTTTTGCCCTCAGCTCGCTGACAGAGATCAGAGCATCCCCTGGATAATGTCAGTGCTTAGATCACATTCCCAGCAGGCACCGAGGGGCTCGGGAGCTGCTCCCTTCCTCAGATAAAAGATCAGCTTTGGAGGACTTTGGGGTTTGATTATTTCAGTTTCTGTTAAATCCTCTCCTTCTTTTCCTGGTTGCTTGGAGCTCACAGGAGAGGGAGGGTGGCAGGAAATGCCCTCCTCGGGTGAATGTCAGTGGTTGCAGGGTGGATTTGGAGGAGAGGGGAAAATACATCAGGAATCAAAGCACAAAAATATCCCTGAAGCTTCCTGCTCACCCCATCCCCATCGCTCTGTGGTGGGGAATCCTGGGTGGGGAATCTCCCCAGTGCTGTTGCACCCAGAGCTCAAACTGAGTGAACTGGTGGAGCTCAAAAGCTCCATTGAGGTTATTCAGATTCTCCTCCTGAATTGAAATATCCCCGCTGGAACTATTCCTTGAGAGAATTTCACAGAGCCATGGAATGGTTTGGGTTGGAAGGAACGTTAAAGCTCATCCAGTGCCACCCCCTGCCATGAGCAGGGACACTTTCCACTAGCCCAGGTTGCTCCAAGCCCCATCCAACCTGGCCTTGGACACTTCCAGGGGTTCAGGGGCAGCCACAGCTTCTCTGGGCACCCTGTGCCAGGGCCTCCCCACCCTCACAGGGAGCAATTCCTTCCCCGTATCCCATCCAGATGTCCCCTTTTCCAGTTTGAACCCATTCCCCCTTGTCCTGCCTGTCCCTCCATTCCCTGTCCCAAGTCCCTCTCCAGCTCTCCTGGAGTCCCTTTAGGCACTGGAAGAGGCTCTGAGGTCTCCCTGGATCCTTCTCTTCTCCAAGTCAACACCTCCAATTTGGATGTACTAGGAGACTCCTGGGATCACCTGAGTCAGCTTAAACAAAGTGCTGAGCCCCAGGAAAACCAGGAAAAAGCAGAAGTGGCCAATGCCAAAAGCAGAGCGAGGAGAAGGAACCTTCCTGGCTTTGCACACAACATTTTCAAGGATCACACTTTCCTCCAGCACCTTTGGAGACGGGGGCAGGACATCCATTCCCAGGGAAAGATCTGATAAGGCCTCTCTGCCTGCAGAGATGAAGGAAGCAGAGGATTTGCTGAAAGGGTTTCTGCATCCCCTGCAACCTTTGAAAAATGACCTTTGATCAGGAAAAAAGGCAAAAAAGCTCCATGAAATGGGTGAATCTTTACCAAGTCCACATTTGTGTCCCACAGCTCCAAGGCTGCTTTTACCCATTCATACAAGACTCCAAAATATTCCCATAATCTTTATATTTTCTGCTTAAGCCCCTTTTGTCTCCCAGGTGCAATTTTTCACTGCTTTCTCTCCTTTGACCCTGTCTCCTCCCCATCCTCGCTCTCCTGGCTGTGGCTACACCCTGTCCTGGCCTTGTTTGGAGCGTTCCAGGTGCTGAGCAAGAGGGCAGAGGCACATCCTGGCTGCTGGATCTGTGCTTTAAGGAATATAAACAATCTCAGGCACTGCCATCCCTGCCCTTCCTTCAGTGCCAGCAGTGAAACATCTCCTGTCTTCCAGCCAGCAGAAAGTTTTACTTAAAACCTTCAAAAAATGCCCTCAGACCAGACCTGGCCGTGATTTGTCACCTATTTCAGGTGACCAAACTTGCAGGCAATAGCAAGTGACACAGGTCTGCAGGTCGTGTGGGCCCTTTTCTTTAGAAAACCTCCAAAAATCAGAGTCTCAGAGCCCTGGGCTGGCTGCTGCCTCTAGTGTGGTTTCATTTCCTCCCGACGTTGCTGTGTAAACACTTATCAGTCCAAATTATTCAAATCACAACTGTCGAGCATGGAAACGGCGTTAATGAGGAAAAATAGGGAACAGATTGGTGGAGCAGAACGTGTCCTTTGGCTGGAGGTTGGTGGCTCCCATCCAGCACATGCAACCCACACCCCTTGCTCTGCCACGGGCCTGGGAAATGTGTCCTGCTGGGAGACAGCTCTGGGACAGCTTGTCCAGCCCCGGGGTGCCTGGATGGCAAAAAAACCAGGGGATATTTCCCATCAGGAATAGGAGTCCCTTGGGGTCTGACTCCAACATGTTTTGGGTTGTTGGGGACCTTAAAGCTCATCCTGTTCCACCCCCTGCCACGGGCAGGGACACCTTCCACTGTCCCAGGTTGCTCCAAGCCCTGTCCAGCCTGGCCTGGGACATTTCCAGGGATCCAGGGGCAGCCACGGCTTCTCTGGGAAACCTGTGCCAGGGCCTCCCCACCCTCACAGGGAGCAATTCTTTCCCCATATCCCAGCCAAATCTCCCCTTTTCCAATTTGAACTCATTGCCCCTTGTCCTGTCCCTCCATCTCTTGTCCCAAGTCCCTCTGCAGCTCTCCTGGAGCCCCTTTAGGCACTGGAAGGGGCTCTCAGGTCTCTCTGGAGTGTCTCTTCTCCAGCTGGACACCCCCAGCTCTCTCAGGACAAGTCTCCAAAGCCCAGGACTGTGAAGAGCATGGAAATGACCATTTCCCTACCAAATCCAGGAGTACCACGGCTGCAGAGCTGCAGTTATTCATCACTGCCCCTGCCTGGCTCCACGTTAGACCAGGGACATAATGCCAGACTTGGGGAACAGGCTCTCACCCTTCCCCAAAAGTTTACATAACATGGCCAGGCCCTTCTCGGCCTCCCTCATCCTTGCAGGTGTTTAAGACACACCTGGACGTGGCCCTCAGTGACCTGATTTAATTCTACCTGCCCTGATCAGGACATGGAATGAGATGAGCTCCATGAATTCCTTCCAACCCGAATTATTCCACGATTTTAAATTGCTGCTGTGGTTTGTATTAATAAAATAACTGCTACCAGCCACCAGGCCAGGAACAAATTCCCCTCCTGGGGGCTACATCTGGTGGTTGGTTTCTTTTTGAAGATAAACTTTTCCAGATCGCTTTTGAACATCAGTGACACCAATACCTGGAATAGATGGGAACCACTCACCCAGAAAGGTCCTGGCAGAGCCTTGCAGGAGGCTCTTCAAGGGTGGGAATGGGATCTCTTGGGGGCTGTTCAGATTCAGCAAAATTTTCATACTGGAGCAATTTTCCAAAAGTAAAGCAGGTGTTACGGGTGGAAAAGGTAAGCTGGATTCTGAGGAGGGGCAAATTCACATCTTTCCATGGAAACCTGTTGTTCTGTGGAGAAAGCCAGCCAGAAATCACCTGCATCCATCCCTGCACCCAACTGCGGCAGGAACTAAAGCAGGAAACCATCAAGTCAGCCCTTGAAGCTGGTGTTTAAACTACCTGGAAAATATCCCAGACATTAAACACTTGGAGCTGCTACAATAAGGTCAGAATAAGAGGAATTACACTTGGGAAGGGAAGGAATGAACCCATCAATCTTCAGCCTCAGGAAGAGCAATTTTAAAACCTGCAGGGGGAAGGATTTTGGATTTGGCCAGAGCACCATGAAACGCTGCACCCAAGGTGTTTGGGTTTCCCTCCTTGCTCTGCTGGCAGTCGTGTTTTCCACCTGTCTGGCCCAGAAACCTGGAAGATCTGGGTGTTTTGCATTGTGGCTCTGCTCCCTTCTCCTCTGAATTATGAAAGGATCCGTTGTCCCCATCCTTGCTTCAGAGGCAGCAGCATTTTGGAGGGACAGAAGCCAACACCATGTCCAGAAGCTGGAGGAGGTGTCGGTATTTCCCAGAGACTGACTGGAACCCTGTTTTCCACCCAGGCTCAGTTCAGATGGGAAAGTGCTTAAAAATGGACTCCCCAGAAATGTGGCAACTCCTCGCTGCAAGGTGCTGTTCCTGCTGAAAGCTGATATGAAATTGTTGGGATGCCGGATTATTTTGTGACAGTGAAATTCCATGTTGGTAAGTGAGTGGACGGAAACAACAGGTAAATTCAGGAATATTTTGAGGCAAAATGGAATCCTTCTTGGGGAGGGATATTTTAGGCTTGCCTTATCCTGTTGTGGCAGAACAAGGGGTGGTGGGTTTAAGATGAAGAAGGGCTGATTTAGAATAGATAAAGAAGCTTTTTACACTGACAGTTGTAAAACACTGACAAAGGTGAGAAGCTGTGGCTGCCCCATCCCTGGAAGTGTCCCAGGCCAGGCTGGACAGGGCTCAGAACAACCTGGACTAGTAGTGGAAGGTGTCCCTGCCCATGGCAGGGTTTTTGGACTGGATCACTTTTAAAAGCGTCATCCCTTCAAATCCAAACTATTCCATGATTCCACGATTCTCTGTAATCCATTCTCCAGCACTTTATGCCTTGCCTGGCCTGTTCTTATTAACAAGGCTTTGTGGTTTGTCTTTACAGGGATAATTTCTCCCAAACGAGACTTCTGAATGCTCTCAGCTGTGCTTGGCTCCAGCTTTTTCCTGAGGGTGGTGAGATCAGTTCATGCAGCTCCAGAGGCTCCCGTGTCTCCTCCTGGTTTCCCACCACAATGGAAACCAGCCCCATCTGTGTCTCCATACACCTGATTTCCATCTGTCCATGTCCTGCTCTAAGTGGATGTCTGTACTGGAGCTAAACTGAGGTTGGGATAATATTTACAATTCCCAGATGTCCTCTACTGATGGCTAAATAAATCCCTGGGACCAGCAAGGATGTTCTCCTGGCTGGTGCAGGCTCCTCTGCTCCAGTTAGGCCTTGCACCCACGTCAGTGAGGTGGGTCAGGGCTGCCCCTCAGCCTCCAGCACCCAAAATCAACCCCTTTTAGATGCAGACATACAAAAAACCCCTTGGATTTTGTATTTCCTGCAAGCTTTCAGGAGTCTTTGGCTCTGGGAGTAGGGTGGGTTGGTAGAAATTAAGCTTTTAGCATCTGTGGAGTGTTGTTATGGTCAGAAAGGGGGACCTTTTCCAATGGGACTGATTTTGGGAGGGAATTTGGCCAACTGATCCCGTCTGATGTAAGTCTGGCATGAAGCAGACCCTTCCCTGCTCAGGGACCCACCTGCCCCACCGTGACACCACACAGCAAAGGTGGCCCAAGGAGCCTTGGGCTTCGACCAAGTTAGAGGGCAAAGAGAGCAAAGAGTGAGGGTTGCTGCTCTCCACCACAAAATGTGTCCTCAGGCAGGTCCTGATCTTGTTGAAGGTGTCCCTGCTCATGGCAGGGGGTTGGAATAAATGACCTCTAAAGGTCATTTCCAACCCAACCCACTTGGTGACTCTGTGAGGTCCTGGCTTGGCAGAAGGCGCTCCGCATCTCAGGGGTCACACAGACCAACCTTGGGGAAGAAGTCCTGGTTCCCAGTTCCTGGTTCACCATCCCTCCCTCCACGATTTGAGGTAAAACCCTTTTATTTTGCAATCAGTGGGACCAAAACCTTGTGAGCAAGTATCACAGCCCAGTGGAGACGTCCATGGTCCCACACATCCATCCCCCGCTCTCAGGAACCCTCCCTGGTGACACAAACACAAGAATGAATTCCACTTCAGTCCGTGTCCACTTGCACAGAGCCTTTTATGAGATTTATATGGGACTCCACCTCCTATCAACCCCACATTCTCTCAGGGAAGCGTGGCAGGGACCCAGAGCTCCTCAGAGGCCAGGACACAGTTCATTAGTGTGGAATTGCAGGACCAATTACAGCAAGAAAACTGAAAGAAACTGAAACAGAAAGGTCAGCCCTGGCCCCCAGCTACCAGGTCATGTCCAGGCTCTTGCAGTGGCTGGAAATGCAAAGGGAAGTCTGATGGCTCCAGGGAGGGTAATTAGCTCGCAGTGATGAGTGGGAGACTGGGGACAATGTTAATGCAGCGTAAATCATCTCCTAAACAAGCCTTGTTTATTTATTATGGGCTCCCATGACCTGTGCCCTGAACTTCAATCCCCCGCTCTGCTCCCTTATCCACTCATCTCCGGGTTTTTGCCTGGCTGGGTGGAAGGGAAGGTCAGCCTGTGGGTTAGCAGGCTCGCTGGGCCCTTCAGAAATGCAGATGTAGAGATCTGCAGAGTGCCTTGAGAGGTTTTTCCAATCATTTTCCTGCCCTGAGGGAGCAGAAATTACATATAAATCAGAGCTGGCAACATCCATGTGAGGGTCTCATCAAGTAGCACACCTACATCGTGAACATCACCTTCTGCCCCAGCTGCCACAGGCTGAAGGATCCCCTTTATCCCTGCTTAATTCCATGGCTACACACACCTCAGTGGCCCCCTCCATCCCTTATCTTTGTCTTTTCACCTCAGGATGATGCTTGTGATGTAGAGATCATAAAATCACAGAATGGTTTGGGCTGGAAGGGACAGCTCATCTCATTTCTCCCCCTGCCGTGGGCAGGGACACCCTCCACTATCCCAGGCTGCTCCAAGCCCCATCCAGCCTGGCCTTGGACACTTCAGGGATGGGACAGCCACAGGTCGTAACAGGATTCTTCATCTCCACCCAAACTCTGCAGGTATCTCCAGGAAAATCCACCTTTTCCCCAAAATGCCCATTTTTTTCAGTCCACCACCCCCTCGTGCACACGTAGAGTGGTTGTTTGGGTCAGTGGGATTCATCCTGGCCAAAGCTCTGCCCGAAGCCCAGGGTGAGCAGGTGCAGAGCAGGAGCACAGCCTCGAGCCCTTCCCACGCCGCTGGAATCAAATCAACTCTTTAATTATGCCAACTTTCTCAAAAAAGGGACAATTTCTAGGGAATGTGCTAAAATACATGTATTTAATGTACATCTTGGAGCAAGCAGGGGATAGTGAGACCTCCAAGGGCAGAGTGAGGAGTGTCCAAGGGGGTGGGATTGGGGCGGGATGGGCTCCTGGTGGTGCTGGGGGAAAGGTGACCTGTCCCTTGCTCAGCCTGTCCTGTGAATGGGATACCAGGGTCAGCCACTGGTCAGCTCTGCCCTGAACGATGCAGTTACCCTATAAATAGATGCAGCTTCCTGCTGGAGCTTGATTGCTGCTGTTTTAAGCCAGATCTTGATGCTGGAGTCCCCAAGGAAAGCGGAGGGTGTGCTGGAACAGGCAAGAGTGGCCCTGAGGAGAATGTTGTCCAGGCTGACCCCAGCACCAGCTTTTCTCCAAGGCAGAGCCCCTGTCACCACACTGGGGAAGGCCAAGACTCTCTGGGATTTCTCCTTCTTGTTGAGATGAGACAATTCCCTGCCTTTATTCCCTCTGGCCTGCTGCATCTCCCTGCAAGAAGTGTCCTGTTGGAAGATCAAGTGCCTGTCTCATCCAAGAAAGGCAATTCCTTAACCTCCATCCATTTTTCAAAAGTAGCCCAGAGAAACTCTTGCCGGGTTTAGTTGGCTTTGAGCAACCTAGTCTAGTGGATGACGTCCCTGCCCATGGCACAGGGTTGGAACAAGATGGTTTTTAAGGTCTCTCCCGATCCAAACTGTTCCGTGACTCTATGATTCCACCCTGGAGCAAGGATGTGGGAACGGGAGCTCTCCTGGCAGCTCTAGAATCACCCCCAAACCCAAAAGAGCATTGGCAGCAGTGGCACAAATCTTACTGTGAGTCCTCTCTGCTGCTGGCCCTGGCTCCCAGCTCTGCTCCTTGCTGAGGATTTTCCAGGCAGGGCTTGCAGGGAGGCCTGTGCCGTGCTCAGCTGAGGTGAGGGGGAGATGGTTGTCCTCACACTCCATCTCACAGTTCGTCTGGCAACCAAAAACATCCTGCCCACCTTTACCTGCCAGTTCTTCCCACTGGCACTGTGGAGTAGGATTTCCACCAGCCAAAAAAGGGAGACCTCAGGCTGGAGAGGGCCTTTGGCCTCCAACAGTCCCTGGCCAAGCCTCTCATGGAATGGTTCGAGTTGGAAGGGACCTTAAAGATCATCCCATTCCACCCCGTGCCATGGGCAGGGACACCTTCTGCTATCCCAGGTTGTTCCAAGCCCCGTCCAACCTGGCCTGGAACACTTCCAGAAGTGTTATAAGTGTATAAACAAAACATCCCCGGCACAGCCACAGAGCCCCTGAATGAGGGCTGTGGGAGTCGAGGCACTCTGCAGGTGCCACTCTCTGCTGCAGCTCAAATTGGGTTAAACTCAGCTCAAACTGCCTGGTTCTCACAAAGCAATTCACAGAGTTAAACTTGAGGGCTGGTGCCTCTGACCTCAGAACCCCAGGGAATTCGTGCTCCTGTTTTGACTGGGACTTAGGGTTTCAAGGAATGAGTATTACTGCACCCAGACCTCACAGAAATCACTGCAGCCATTTTTAGGCTAAGAATGGCTCTTAAAGAAGGGCTTTAAGACACTGAACTGCCCCTTTGCTGCCCAGCTGTGCCTCTAACCCATCATTTTCTGTATCCAAACACACACAAACACAGCCCGCTGTCCCGTCGAAATGAAGTCTGGCTTTCCCTGAGCAGCCAGGGCTCAGTTTTTTCTCCCTCTGACCTGTCAATCCAGGAGCACGGTGGCTGAGGAGGTCCCTACAGGTGACATGAGGACCCTTTGCCTTCTCCTGGCTCCTGGCACAGCCTGCACGCTGCACAAGTTGGGTTTAAGACCCCTCAGACAGCCCAGGCTCTCCCTAGACCCCTTTCCCTGAGGGTGGCCACTCTTAAACCACCTCATGCATTCAAAGCCACCCTTACTGTCCCCCGAGGTCCCCATCCACTCCTCACTCCCCTCCTCCCTCCTCAATCTGCTCAACTCAGAGCAAAACCACGGGGAGGGAAAGCATATTTGCAGCTCCAGCCCACAGGGAAAAGGTCTGGGGAGCTAATTATAAACTCCTGCATCAGAGCCATCAATAATTCAGGGAGCTCTGAAACGGAGCTGGAGACGAGCAGCAGGACAGGGCTCGCTCAGAGCCTGAAGCACCCGGGGTCAGGGTGGCCAAACCATGGGAATCTGTGGGATTCAGCACTGTCACCCCTGCATTTCCAGGGCCAGGCACCAAATTCGGGCTCCCTATCATTCCTTGCTTCACTGAGAAGTGAATGTGGCAAGATCCAGGATTTCAAGCCACCAGGCTCCAGGTTTCCCTCCCAAAAAAGACACAAATCCCATTCACCACCTCTTCCCACACTCAGCTCTGCACTTTTCTCTGCCCTGGGTGAGGTTTTGAATTTGTTAGAACAGGGTTTTATTCGTGAGGCTGGGGTTGGAGTATCCATATGGCCAGAAATGCTTCTCTCTTCCCATCCTTGAGACGTTGGGACAGGGCTGCCACGTCTTCCAGAGCATCCCTTAAATTCAGAGGGAAGGAAAACTGGAAGGAAAAAGCCTGAAGCTGAAGTTAAGAATTTTGCTAAATTGTGAGTTCAACTCATCCTCGGATGCATTTTCCATCAGCTGAGCTTCTGGGTGGACTCAGCAAAAGAGGGATGGCATTTGGTGAGGCAGATAAAAATGGGATGTAGGTTCCTAATGCCACGGGAGAGGGGACACGGGGACATCCCACCCACAGCACAGAGCACTCCATGCAGTTAAAATTTCAGGCAAAACTCACACTGGGCTTAAAATTACTGTCCTGACTACCCTGGGATGTGACTCCATCCTGATTTAACCACCCATGCAGGACTCCACCAGCTACTAGGAAGAAAACTATTCTTTCCCAGCCAGAACAGCTGGAGTCAAGGATCTTAGATTTTTTTCCAAGCTATGATTCTCTGAAACAAGGATAGTCTCCAAAAATTAGGGCCCTGACATGCTCTGAGCATCCTCGAATGTGGCTGGGACCAGCTCCAGAGGGGTGGTGGTGTAATTTGGGGTGTCCCTACAGCGGCGAGAGCCCTTCCCTGCAGCTCTCACAGCTCTCAGCTGAGGCTCTGGCTCCCTCTCCTGACTCCTTTTACTGGTCCAGCCACCCTCTAGAAGCTGGTGGGGAAGGCACTGGGAATGCTTTTCTTCATCAGGTCCAGGCCAGGGGCTTAAACAAAACCTCTGGGTGGCTCAAGTGTCCCCAGAATCCAGTTGTGGAGATAGTTCAGTCACAGAAGCTTCTGAAGGAATAATGGGGTGCAATGTGCTTCAAAAGATCTTCCAAAAAACCCTATTAAACACGTAGGACCAAATCAAAGCACCACCAGCACCACGCCAAGCATGGCCTTGCACATTTGGGACACATTCCCCAGGCCTACAGTGAGTGTCTCCCGTGTCCATCTCCTCCCAGCGCATCTGTGCTTTCACATGGGACAGATCCTCTTGCTTCCCCAAGCCCTGGTGCCCATCCCATACCCTGGGACGGGTTTCACAGCCTCCTAACTCCATCAAAATCCACGCCAGGCCACCTGCAGCTCATCCTCGGGATCTCTGTGTCGAGCAGGGTGGAACCAGGAGAGCAGGAGCAGTGATGAGACACAGGAGGGGACATCCCTGAGCCAAGCCTGGGGTCCAGGGAAGAGACCCTGGAGGAGGTTGAGGAGGGGGACGATGCATCATGGGGATAAACATGTTTAAACAGGAATTAGTAGCTCCAGGAGTAAGGAAATCCTTCTGGAAAACAAAAAAATTACCTTGCAAGGCAGTGCTTGGTCCCCTCCCGACCAGGCTGGTCCCCTCTGGGGGTGACAACAGCAACACAGGGCTCAGTGCTCCCCCTGTCCTTGTCCTGGATGTCCCTTGTCCCCCAGTCCTGCTCCTCTGACGGGCTCCAGGTTACACCAGTAGATGGCAAGACGAGCCCACGTTTTGGGGTGAAAGAAACCACCAGTGGGAGAGAGACCTGGGAGCCACCTGTGCCAGGCTGGGGCTTCTCTTGTGTCTGCTCTGGGGTTCAGCTCACCCCAGGGCGTCTCTCTCGCTCCTTCCAGCTGCTCCCTGCCTCAAATTTTCTGTATACTTGGTATTTTTTGTCTTTCTGCCTCTCAGTGAAATCAATCTTGGGGTGCAAGTGTTGCCAGGGAAGGGCTGATGGGCAAATGGAATAACACTCAGGCATGTAATGCTTGATTTCCTCGAGAAGAAGGCTGTAAAGTATCTATAGCATGGGAGACTGGGGGAGAAAAAAGAGGAATGGCAAGGTTTCAAGGTATTTAAAAAAAAAAAAAGTGGGAAAGCAGTGCTGGTCCCATGTATCCTGTCCCAGCAGATCAGCTGGTTGTGTTCCCTGCCTGAATCTGACCTTCTCAGGAGAGATTTGGTTCCTACCCCACCACTTCCCACTCCCCTTATTGGGAATTTATTGAGATTTATTTCTAGAAGCTCCCTTCTCTCTCTCTCTTGCTTTCTTTCCATCCTGGCCTCCTGCTTATTCTATGATTCCATGATTCTGTAATTCCATGATTCTGTGATTCTGTGATTCCATGAAAATAGTGACACATTTGGGGAGGGGAGAGCTGCTTTCACATAAATGAGTGCATCCAGTTGTGCATAACCATCATGTTCCCTTAAAAATACAAAACAATCAAATATCAAACCAAGCCCAGTATTGGGGGAGTTTTGAATCATCAGCCCCTGCTGATGTCATCATGCACAAAGTCCTCAAAATCCAGGGTGCAGAGGAGAGAGGATGTGATAAAGCAAAGCAGCTTTTTGGCCTGGGTTCAATGTGTGAGGATGGAGAATCCTCCACCTTCCCGCTTGTGATAGGTTGAAAGCATCAAACCATGACACCACTTCTTCAAAATCATTCCTTGAGCCACTTCTCTGCATTTCAGAAGAATCCTGGGCCAGATGTTCCTCTGACACCAAGCTTGGACATTGAAAAAACTTTTCACAGAATCCCAGAATAGTTTGGGTTGGAAGGGACCTTAAAGATCCTCTCATCCCCTCCCCTTCCATGGGCAGGGACACTTTCCACTGTCCCAAGTTTCTCCAAGCCCTGTCCAGCCTGGCCTTGGACACTTCCAGGGATCCAGGGGCAGCCACAGCTTCTCTGGGCACCCTGTGCCAGGGCCTCCTCACCCTCACAGGGAACAATTCCTTCCCAGTATCCCATCTAACTTTGTTCTCTTTCAATTTAAGGCCATTCCCCCTTTTCCTGTCCCTCCATCCCTTGTCCCAAGTCCCTCTCCAGCTCGCCTGGAGCCCCTTTAGGCACTGGAAGGGGCTCTGAGGTCTCCCTGGAGCCTTCTCTTCTCCAGGTGAACGCCCCCAGCTCTCCCAGCCTGGCTCCAGAGCAGAGGGGCTCCAGCCCTCGGAGCATCTTCTTTCCAAAGATTCTCCTGCCCCAGCAGTGCTGTTTACCCCAAGCACACCCCAAATTTGTGCAGTTGCTGCATATTTGATGCCCAGAGCAGAGCAACCTCCACCACCTCTGCTCCAGCCTCCTGGCCAAACCAGCACCAGTTATTTAATGGCTTCTGGGGAGCGGACAAGTTAAGCCTTAAATTAAACTTTCCACTTCAACAGGCACCTCAGCAGGATGGAGACCCCCACCCTGGCCAGACAAGCAAAGCTGTGTCTGGCTCCAAGCATCTTGGAAGAGATGGAGAGGCAGCTTCTGGTGGAGTGGCAGGTGGCGGCCATGGGGAGGGATTTGGGAACTGGCAGGAGAGCAGCACAGGCCTCCAGCCCAGCAAAAGTCTGATCCCCAGCCATGGAAAAAAAGCCATCATTAAAAAGCATCAGCCAGAGCCACGAGTGGAGTCTTCTTGGCAGTAATGGAGCAGTGTTGGAGGAGCATCCAGGCTCTGAGCTCAGTGTGAGCGGCTCTGCTGTCACCGCATCATCAGCACGGCATTCAGAGCCTGAATCAGGCCTGAGAACTGAAATAAGGCCTTTCAAACTGACGGGGGGCTGGGATAGATGGGATATTGGGAAGGAATTCCTGGCTGTGAGGGTGGGGAGGCCCTGGCACAGGGTGCCCAGAGAAGCTGTGGCTGCCCCTGGATCCCTGGAAGTGTCCAAGGCCAGGCTGGACGGGGCTTGGAGCAACCTGGCCTGGTGGAAGGTGTCCCTGCCCAGGGCAGGTGATCTTCAAGGTCCCAACAGAAATTATTCTGTGATTCTACGATTTTTATGGGTTTTTTAAAATTAAATTATGATTTTTAAAATTTGCCTCCAGCAAACAGCGTGGAGGCTATGGACTGCAGCCCCTCCTTGGATTCCCAACCCAGCAATGCCTTTTTCCTCCTGTGCACAGCGAAAGTGCCCTTCCCCACCACAAGCCTCATCACTCCATGGCTGGAACTCTGCTGTAACCTCTGGAGAACCAAAACACCCCCAGACTTCCCAGGCCCTTGCACAGACACATTGTCTGGAGAGGGCCATGGTGTGTCCTCAGGGACTGAGGTGCCACTGTTCCCATGGAATGCAGACCCTGGAGGCCTCAGTCTCTTGCCAGGTAAGGTCCTGGGGTCACTGCCAGGCCTAGGTGCCCGGGGGTGGATGAGAAACATCCTCCAAAGGCTCAGGATTATCTCAGGCCAAGTCCAGCTGCTGTTGCCAGGCAGGAAGGCTGGAGGTGGGAAATCTGCTCCTGGCACTGGTCCTGGGACATGCTGCCAACAGAGCAAACACCCCCAGGTCAGCAGCACCCAAACATCTGCTCTGCCACCCACAGGGTGCCCAGTGAGACCCTGCTGCTTGTGTGCCATGGATGGGGCAGCTTTCCACCCAGAAGGGCTGAGGGTCCCATGGATGGACGGATGGGTGGATGGATGGATGGATGGATGGATGGATGGATGGATGGATGGATGGATGGATGGATGGACGGATGGATGGATGGATGGATGGACGGACGGATGGATGG
>VYXC01009542.1:309844-334650 GCA_013397175.1 Platysteira castanea
TGGATGGGTGGGTGGATGGATGGATGGATGGATGGATGGATGGATGGATGGATGGATGGGTGGATGGGTGGTTCGACCGATCGATTGATCGATCGATTGATGGAGGAATAAAGGTGTTGCTGTTCCCTTGGCAGCTCCTCGGCCAGACAGCTGATCAAAAACAGCTCAACAAACTTCTGGGTGGGCCCTGTGCCTTGCTTAGCGCTTTTCAAGGCCTCTGCCTTCCATGGAGGGGGAAATACTCATGGAGAAGTGAGAGGAGAGGTGGTGGGATCAAGGTGAGAGTCAGGGGACTTGTGGGGGGAACCAGAATATTCTTCACAGTGTGGTTTAGTGGGAACGATGGGATCCAGGCAAAGGTTGGACTTGATGATCTTGGAGGTCTTTTCCCACCTTAATGATAATATTCCATTCTCTGCTTCTGTGATCAGCTGTCCTGGGCTTGGATGAGCAGGATCTGCACCTCACTGACCACTCTTCCTCCTTGCTCTCCGTTCTGGCAAATTGGGCTCTTCCCTGTGGGAGAACAGGAATGGGCTGCAGGCAGTCTTGACTTTGATGAGTTACAGCTGTGCTGGACCAGGTGTTTCTACTGAAGACCAGAGACCAGCTGAGCCTCTGGCAGGGAACTCGTAAGGGGGATGAGAGCACCCTGGACGATGGCTGCTACTGAGAAAGCAAGCAAGCAGCACAGAAGAGAGAGACTAGATGAGCACTACCAAGAAAGCAAGCAGGACTGNCGCCGCAAGGGTCGGCATTACGCAGGACAGCCCGCAGTTGGGCTTTTTGTTTACTGTCAAATGGTGCTCCTTGTGAGGATTATGACTGCGGACCTAAGAGCTGTCATGTGTTTACCAACAACTAATGGCCCTGACGTGATGGGGTTGTGAGAGCAGCCAGCAGTGGAGCCCAGTCAAGCAATACAGGTGGAGAGAGCCTAAGAGACACCTAGGTGAGTGGCTGGGAACATAGACATGGGGGCTCAAATATCAACAAAACAAAAATCCGTTTTGAACACTCTGTTGTGAATATTACAGGAGAGAGGCAGCTATTGATTTCTTGTCATTAGCCTATGGGCAGGGATGTGAAAAAAGACTTTGATGATATGTGCTGTGTAGATTTAAAATTCTAGCGTGTGCTGTATGGATTTAAGACTTTGATATGTGTTGTATAGATTTAAGATTTTGGTGTGTGCTGTGTGGATTTAAGGTTTTGGTAGTGTAAAAAACGCTTGTACCATAGTTGCTATCTTGACTGCAAAAAGCCCTACAGAAAATAGTAAACATGGCATTTGTGGTTGAAAAACAAAACGGGGGAGTTGTGGGAGAACAGGAATGGGCTGCAGGCAGTCTTGACNGTAAGGGAGATGAGAGCACCCTGGACGATGGCTGCTACTGAGAAAGCAAGCAAGCAGCACAGAAGAGAGAGACTAGATGAGCACTACCAAGAAAGCAAGCAGGACTGAAGCAGCTTTAGGTGATTGCAGCCTCCTTTGTAGCCCTGGACTGACTGTTGGGTATTTTGTTTCCTGTCAAATGGTGCTCCTTGTGAGGATTATGACTGCGGACCTAAGAGCTGTCATGTGTTTACCAACAAATAATGGCCCTGACGTGATGGGGTTGTGAGAGCAGCCAGCAGTGGAGCCCAGTCAAGCAATACAGGTGGAGAGAGCCTAAGAGACACCTAGGTGAGTGGCTGGGAACATAGACATGGGGGCTCAAATATCAACAAAACAAAAATCCGTTTTGAACACTCTGTTGTGAATATTACAGGAGAGGGGCAGCTATTGATTTCTTGTCATTAGCCTATGGGCAGGGATGTGAAAAAAGGCTTTGATGATATGTGCTGTGTAGATTTAAAATTCTAGTGTGTCCTATATGGATTTAAGACTTTGATATGTGTTGTATAGATTCAAGATTTTGGTGTGTGCTCTGCGGATTTAAGGTTTTGGTAGTGTAAAAAATGCTTGTACCATAGTTGCTATCTTGACTGCAAAAAGCCCTACAGAAAATAGTAAACATGGCATTTGTGGTTGAAAAACAAAACGGGGGAGTTGTGGGAGAACAGGAATGGGCTGCAGGCAGTCTTGACTTTGATGAGTTACAGCTGTGCTGTACCGGGTGTTCCTACTGAAGACCAGAGACCAGCTGAGCCTCTGGCAGGGAACTCAAAAGAGAGAGGGGAGGACACTGGACAATGGCTACTACTGAGAAAGCAAGCAAGCAGCACAGAAGAGAGAGACTAGATGAGCACTACCAAGAAAGCAAGCAGGGCTGAAGCAGCTTTAGGTGATCGCAGCCTCCTTTGTAGCCCTGGACTGAGAGTCGGGTTTTTTGTTTACTGTCAAATGGTGCCCCCTGTGAGGATTATGACTGCAGACCTAAGAGCAGTCTTGTGTTTACCAACACCTCCCCAACTGAGAATTATTTCTATGTTTCAGCTGCCACACCACCTTCAAGTGGGGGAAACATTGCCGGAGGAATTTGGGTTATCCCCAGTTTCCAAAGCACATTTTCCCCCAACAAGGCCAAGTGTGATATCTCTTTGTGCCTGGCACAACTTCAGCCCTGCTTAACCCACACCAAACCATAGAAAAAACACATAGATGTGGGAGGAGGAGAGATGGTAAAAAAGGAGGAACGTGAAGAAAGGGAAAGTGCTCATTTATTGACCTTTCCTCCTTCTACATTCCCCAAAGGCAAGTGCAGCTGGGAAGAGTGTGGAGTCCCCTGTGACGCAGCTGGGCTCAGGCAGAGGGAGGGGGCATCTCTTTGCAAAAGGAACATTTTAAATTTAATTATAAAACGCCCACATCAATCACAAATCCACACCAAACTGAGTTTCCCTCGTGCTGGAGCTCAATTAACCACTTATCCCATGAAACATCATCCTTGGGGTGGTGTTTGTGTGCAGCCAAACACACTCAGAACTCTTATAACGAGCTCCCTATAAGACACCCAACCAAAAAAAAAGTCATTTTAGTAGTTTATCACATTTTAGGAAATGCTGGCAAGCTGTATCTGAGCAATAATGGTGTAGTTTCTGTATTTACCAAAAGGATGTTGCTGTGGATATAGTGAAAAACTGATCCCACTAAAGTAAGCCAGATAATAAGATAAATAATTATTAGAAACAAAACAGTGATAAAATATTAAAACTCGACTGTCTTAAAAATTAGTTACAGATTTTGGAGCTCACACAGTTCATATTCATTTCCAGAAGATCAATTTTTCTTGAAATTACAAGAAAGAAAAGGATTATGAGGAAAGGACTACAAGAAAGGTAAGAACTGGTCCTGAACCTCCCATGAGAGCCTCTCAGCATCAAAAGAGTCCAGGAAGAAGAGCTTTAAAAACGTACGAAATCTGATTAATTTTGGGAGATGTTGGTCAAAGGGGATGAACTCTGGACTTTACTTTCTCTCCTCTGACTCGTCCCTTTCGCAACAGCTCTGCTGGTGCTGGATCTGTAACCCGGAATTGCGGAAAGGCTGGAGAGATGAAGGACCTGTTGCATCACACAGGTGAGGTGACATCACCCTGGCAGCAATGCCCCCACCTTGCCAAAAAATGATCGGCTCGCTGAGTCCTTGGAGCCAGGTGTGCCCTGCCAAGAACCTCCTCTTTTTTAGGATTGCACCAGAGCTCATCCCACACTTCCAGGAACACGCCGTGGCCTCACTGGGATGCATTCCCAGCCCTTCTCCCTGAATGAAGCTCACAAAACCAGGAACAAAGGCAGGCATGGGCTGAGCAAGCGGTGGCAAGGTGGAGGACACCCTGACAAGGGACATAGGATTTGATTATGGGAAGATATTCCAGAGCATCCAGCTTCCTCCCAAGCCTCCCAGTTAGACATCCAAGTCCCAGGCCCGTGGTGGGAAGGGAGGCTGGAGATGTTGGTGTGAGGTCCCAAGGGATGGGGTTAATCCGAGCCCCCTCTGGCTGGCACAGTCCTGCTGTAGCCATTTGTTGAATTAATTTGTCTTCCAAAACAGAGTGACTGTGTCAAAATTTCCTGCTGGGTGTGGTTCTTACTGCAGGCTAATTCCTGAACTGTGCTCGGGTTGGACTGGGAGGTAAGAGAACAGGGAACAGCTGTAATTTGGGTAAAACTATGCTGCTTCCCTCAGCCCCAAATCGCTTCCTGCCCCAAATCTCACTCCCAAACTGACCAGGATTTGGACACTCTGCTGCTCTCCCCTTCAGGACAATGACAGAGGGTGCCAGCCAAAGCCATGGATCCCAGGACATCCACAGCCAGTCCAGGCTGGGAGCTCACACACGTGAGGGGTCTCATTTGCTCCTCTGGGAAAGTTTGGCTGGGAAAATCTGAGGTTACTTAAATGTGGGCTAAGAAATAACCTCTGCAGAGTCTGTTTTCCATTCAGCTTCACATTCACCTGTGGAAGAGTTCACAGAATAGTGGAATGGTTTGAGTTGGAAGGGAACTTAGAGACCAGTTCCAACCCCCTGCCATGGGCAGGGACACCTCCCACTATCCCAGGTGTCTCCAAACCCTGTTCAGCCTGGCCTTGGACACTTACAGGGATCCAGGGGCAGCCACAGCTTCTCTGGGAAACCCGAGCCAGGGCCTCACCTCCCTCACAGGGAACAATTCCTTCCCAATATCCCATCCATCCCTGCCCTCTGGCAGTGGGAAGCCATTCCCTGTGTCCTGTCCCTCCAGCCCTTGTCCCCTGGAGCCCCTTTAGGCCCTCGAAGGGGCTCTCAGGTCTCTCTGGAGCCTTCTCTTCTCCAAACTCAAATATCAGAGCTTTGCTTGAGGTCAGAAGAAATATTATCCTGCACTTAAGGGCTTTTCTACTGTGGGGAATCATCTGAGATGGGTGGAGAGGACACAAGATTGCTTATATTTTGTATCAAAAAGTTTAAATCCCCTCAAAAGTGAATGCGAACCTGTGTGCTGCACCTTCTCAAGAGCTCCAGGAGGCTGCACAAGGACTATAGGGGCAGGAAAACATCCTAAGCTGCTCCCAGTTTCAGAATCAGGGGCAAGAAGCAACTTTCTTTCCTGGCTGAGCAATGCCCACTCCAGATTTAGCTTCCACAATGGTGCTGCTGAGGCACAAATGTCTTTTGAAGTGTGTCTCCACAGCTGTGTGTGCCAGCTCTGAGCCGCTCTGTGTCATCCCAGCCACCCTGAAATCCCTGGCTTTGTTCCAGGAGCTGCCCCCTCCCTGCCCCTCAGCCCCAGCGTGCCACAGGCACTCAGTCCCGCAGGGAATTTAGGATCACATACAGTTATGGAGTGAAGCCAGAAATAGCCTGGAGGGCATTTGTCTGGCCTGAGGCTCCAGGAGAAGGGTGAATGGCAGCTGATGATCACCTAAAATAGACACAACCTGCCTGCAGGGGGACGGGAAAGCCACCAAGCCTGGCTGAAACACGGAGTGTGGTGAGGGGGCTGCCAGAAATCCAGACCCTGGATTTCTCTCTGGATAATGTGGGTGCTCTCCTCTCTTCACCTCCCTGGACTCAACTTCTCTTCCCTGAAGGAATGCGGAGCTCCTGACAGGAGCTTGATTCCATCCTGAGGAGCGACAGGAGGGGTTTTCCAAAAGCACAGGGGTTAATCCCCCACATCCCTCACGCCTTTCCACTGAGGGAAGGAGCTTCCTCCTCTTCCTGCACCTCTCTGATGTCTTAAGCAACCAAGAGGAGAAAGCAGCTCCAAGCTCCATCCAGCCTGGCCTTGGACACTTCCAGGGATCCAGGGGCAGCCACAGCTTCTCTGGGCAACCTGTGCCAGGGCCTGCCCACCCTCGCAGCCAAGAATTTCTTCCTAATATCCCATGTAAGCCCACCATCCTTCAGTTTAAAACCATTCCTCCTTTTCCCGTCCCTCCACCCCTTGTCCCAAGGCCCTCTCCAGCTCTCCTGGAGCCCCTTTAGGCCCTGGAAAGGGCTCTAAGGTCTCCCTGGAGCCTTCTCTTCTCCAGATGAACACCCCCAGCTCTCCCAGCCTGGCTCCAGCTGCAGCAGCTCTGGAGGCAGCACTGTTACCTCTGGCACTTCTAAAAACCAGGTCGGGCTTGTGTCAAACAGGACTCGACAAGATCCAGACCAAGGATCCAAGGGAAGCAGCTGGGAAGAGCGCGGTGCTGCAACACCTCCCGAAGCACGATGGCCACGTTAGCCATTAAATCGTGGTCAAGAGGAATGTTCTCTCCACCAGAGGTTCCCATCGTTCGAAAGCTGAGGTGTGGGAGGAGGGAAAGGCCTTGTTTCACCTGCAGGGAGGGTTTATCCACGGATTAAGGAGGCAGGGTGGGGCTGTGGGGAGTTATGAGGAGCACGCTCTCCTCACCCAAGCTTCTGCTGCTGACCCATCACACGTTGTGCAACAGCTGGAGACAGGACCTGCTCAGACAGAGAAATGGGGACCCAGCAGGGCCTCAGCACCCTCACAGGGAACAATTCCTTCCCAAAATCCCATCTACCCCTGCCCTCTGGCAGTGGGAAGCCATTCCCTGTGTCCTGTCCCTCCACCCCTTGTCCCAAGTCTCTCTCCAGCTCTCCTGGATCACTCAGTGCTGACCAGGAGCCCCCAGCACTGCTCCAAACAAGGATGACAAACCCGGGCTCCATCTGCATAGGATTTTATTAAAGTAGGCATCACCCACAACTTACAATAGTTCAAAAAATATTCTTAACAACTTTTAACTATTGTTTTTCCGTGTAGGTAATTTATCAGCCACAGTGTTCAAGTGTTGTGAGGGAAGTCTCTGCCCCAAAGTCTTACTTCAAACTGGTAGCAATAGGTAGATATTTTGTACCACATCAAGTTGGTTTAATACAGAAAAAAAACCTGTGACATCATTACAGGAGAAGTTAAAGTGGTAGACATGGCGGTGGGAAAAAATACACAGATCATTGGTCAGATTGAAAATGAGAATTTCGAACAGGTCTCAGACCTTGCAGACACATTTAATGATGTTCCCTGATTGCCACCACAGTTTCCTCCAGACCACTCTCTATTGGAACATGGTTGATTTCAGATTTTTAAAAAATTAAGTTGCTTACATGGCTGCTCCTAGATGAACCCAGCAACATCGTGGCAGGAAAAACAAAATTGTGTTCAAAATGCCACAGGCTTGAATTTCACCTTTGCTGTGACACCTGTTCCAAGGCTTTTGTGTAATTCCACCACCAAGGACAGTGTGGTTCAGAAAAAAGAACGTTCCTGCTCCTCACTCTTGTTGACTCCAACTGGAGCTGGGAATGAGGGAGAGGGGCTCAGCCCCCAGGACTTTGAGTGACGTAAGGAAACAGAGTGAGACCATCAACAGCTCTTTATTTTACACTTCCCGAGGGTGGAACAGAGGCACTGAGGAGTGGACAAGACACTTCAGCTCCTTTCCAGCCCTTCATCTGTTGGCTCCAGGTCCCTGGAAGATAATCCAGCATGGATCCACCCTTTTGGGCAGGGCAGAGGACAAAGCCCAGCCAGTCTCTCCTCGCAGGGTGTGAAGGGAGGGCCGACTTCACTGGCCCATTGGGCCAAAATATACACTTGAGCTACGTGGGAGTTACAACAGTGGCCAAAGTTTAAAAACTTGTCTTTTCAGCGACGTAAACAATATAAAAATGTTTCAGTAACAGACACAACCCTTGAGCTTAAATACCTGGGAAATTCCTACTTCACCCACAGATGAAATGATAAAATAAGTACAAAACCAAGAGATACAAGTGTAACAAATGCTTCAAATAACTGGGTTTCACCACAGAATCTTCATTGGAAGGTTACTTTTGTGAGGAAACATATTCCCTGCAGGAGGACTCCTGCACAAAGAGACAAAAATCTGATCATGGCAGGGTTACAGCAAACGCCACAGACTTGCAACCACCTAAGCACCGTCACAGAAAACAGAGCAAACAAGTTGCAGGCAAAAAAAAAAAAAAAAGGTTGAATGGGTTTACCTACACGCACTACTGGAGTATACAAGACAAAAAAAAAAATGGAGAGCTTCCTGTAGGGAATTTCCAGTCATTTTGAAAATGAAAGATATTTTTTCTTTGAAAAAAAAATAAAATCCAAAGCTCCCAGAGGCTGTTTCTCAGCTAGAGTAGCTGACAGCTCAGACTCACATCCATGGAAACTGGTATTTTACCTACGATGCCTTTCCTCTCTTTCCCGTTTGTCTTTTCCTAAAGTCTCCTAAGTAGCTTTCGAACTGACAGCTCTTCCTCTCACGCATCTACTAAAACTCCCTTGTTCATCCCAGAATCTCCTGTGCATGAAACTCCACGAGCAGAACAGCCCTTAGCTGTAGCTAGAAGATGGTTTCAGCTTCCGGATCCCCCTCTGAAGAATAAAAGGGTATGAGTTACACATAAACAGCATCTACAAACACAGTGCACGTGGAAAAATGGGGTGAACAGGAAAGATTTCCAAGGCTGACCCGACTCTACCGTAAGGCTCCATCCTCAGCCCACTTTTCAAACTTGCTCCAGGCAGTCTGTCACCGTGCAGGGGCACCAAACAACTGGGAGAACCAAAAGTACTGCTAAAAACCCCAGACAGGGGCTTGGCCCCCCTGAAATCCCACCCAGACTCACATCCATGGAACAGCTCTTCGGATCTCACCTCTCCCTCCGAGGCTGCACTGAAGGCAGCGGCACTTGCAGAGAACAGGACAAAGCTTTGCTTGTAAACCCTGTTGTTTTTTAAAGCATCATGAGAATTCAAGTCCTATTCCACTTCACATTTATAAGCAGCATCATAAAAATGCTACTCTGTATGCTCCAGGTGTAGAAAAGTGTATGCTGAGACAGCACTGGAGAGAGATATAAATAGGAGTTATCAACCAAAGTTTGATTTCAAACTGGAATTGCAACAAGCCCCTGCAATTTGGAAACATGAAACAGCTCTTCTGATGTCTCTTTTGTAAGCAAAGAGTAGAAAGGATCTTATCTTGCTACAGCTAACATCCTCCACCAGAAAAATGCAAAACCTATCATTAACCTTCTGGGATATGCCTGGAAGGCCAGGTTGGACAATGCCATCCCACGCTGCTAGCCGAGGAAGAGGCAGGAATGATTGGAGAGCCATCAGGCAGGAGTAACTGCTTTTTTTTGGTGCTTTTTTTCTTAAGTGTGAAAGTTCAAGAATTCTGTGTTTGTCAGCAGTGCTGTGTTTGGGGACAGCACCCAGTGATGTTGTTTATCTAAAGGACATTCCAGCTACAGGACGTTTCTGCCCAACTCTGTCGCTACTTACGAAAATGAGTAACTGACATGCTCTAAGACTCAGAAAATTAGAAACTAAAATTCAGCCATTCCTTCCTGGTCCTCTGTGGAAATCTGGAAACATCTGAAAGCATTTCAGTTAGCTTGGGCAATCCTGGAGTCAGACCCAAGGTAGCTAAACATCGTGGTCACCAGCTCGGGGAGGTCATAATCGTGTTTCCAACCCCAATCCCTGCGGGCGTTGCTGTCGTCGAAGTTCATGGGCCAGCTGTCAGCTGCAGGGATAAAAAAAAGAAAAAGAAGCAAGAAAGGTGAGGTTTAGGGAAAATCTCTCTGAGATGTTTCATCACTACTAAAGCTGAATTTCGAACCATAAGGCTTGAACTGTACAGGAGCAAGTTGTAAGTGCCTAAAAAGAAAAGAGACTTTATTTGCCCTTGATGACATTTTTTCTTACCTGCTGCCAGGAAAGATACTAACCTATGGCCTGCCTGACTGGATCCACGTTGTAGGTCATCTGGAGCTCAGGGACATACTTCTGCACCTCCTGGGCCAGCTCCTCAGGAGTGAAGCTCATGGCACTGATGTTGTAGGTCCTCATGGTCAGGGATTCTGCAGGGGCCTCCATGACCTCCAGCGTGGCCTTCAGGCAGTCATCGATGTACATCATGGGCAGCCGGGTGTCCGGCCTCAGGTAACACTTGAACTTGCCAGTCTTTATGGCATCGTGGAAAATCTTGACAGCATAATCTGGGGGAGAGAATAATGGATGTGTATGATGTGTGTTGTGCCCGTCATGACAGCCAACAAACCTCAGACCAATCCCAAAGTCTCCTAAAGTCTAGAACATGATGCAGGACTGTGTGATATTCATCACAAAATCACAGAGGGGTTTGGGTTGGAAGGGACCTTAAAGCCCATCCAGTTCTAGTCCCCTGCCTTGGGAAGGGATGCCACTCACCATCCCAGCTTGGTCCAAGTCCCTTAACCTGGCCTTGGACACTTCCAGGGATCCAGGGGCAGCCACGGCTTCTCTGGGCAACCTGTGCCAGGGCCTCCCCACCCTCCCAGGGAACAATTCCTTCCCAATATCCCATCTAACTCTGCCCTCTGGCAGTGGGAAGCCCTTCCCCCTTGCCCTGGCACTCCATGTCCTTGTGAAAAGTCCTCCCCAGCCCTCACCATGCACCAGTCACTCACCAGTTGTTCCCCCCCCGGGCTGGGAGTCCGCAGAGATAATCCCAGGATACCTGAGGCAGCGGAAGTCCAGGCCATAGCGGTAGTGGTAGTACTGGGGAGGGAGGGGAGAAACACAGAGTTACACACCAAGGGTTGGTCACACACCCACTGATTTCACAGGAAAAATCTGCCACAGGATGACCCTTCAGCTGTCCCAGGACAGGGATGAAAGCAAAGGAATTACTGAACAATCCCCATTCCCTGCCTGGCAGCTGATCTCCTTGCTTGCCCTTTTCTAGCTCACATCCACAGCAGTAAATATGGATCTTTGATATGGATTGGGTACTCAAGCAGCTCTAACTGGTGCTCAGGAACTGCACATTCCTAAGTTTGAGAGACTTTCCAAGATAATACTCAGACCTATGTGAGGAAACTGTATAAAAATATCAGCTTTAAAAATGTTGTTTATAAATAACTAGAAAGCCAGAAGAGAAGCTGTACATGTGCAGACTCCCATGGCTTTGGCTTTAAAGTCTTTTTTTGGAGAGGAGGAGCAGAAGTCATCATTGTGTACCTGCTGTCACAAGGCGTTGTGCAGTGCCCTTTCTGCAGTGCCATTCACATTGGCAGCCAAGGCAGAGAGGCCAAAGCCATAAAAAACAGGGAAAGAAATGACACTGAAAGTCAGCTGTTTGCCAGCTTCCCATGCTTTGTGCTTTTCTCAACAAAATCCAAAAGATATTTGACCTTCAGAGCTGCCTCAGACTATTGCTGAGAATTAAAGTCTGAAGGAAGGAAAAATGGGGAAAAAAACGATGCACTGAGGAATCTTACAAAAGCAGTGAAGTTCCAATCAAAATCATGGAATGGCTTGGGTTGGAAGGGACATCAAAGCTCATCTTGTGGGCAGGGACACCTTCCACTGTCCCAGGTTGCTCCAAGCCCTGTCCAACCTGGCCTTGGATACTGCCAGGGATGGAACAGCCACAGCTTCTCTGGGCAACCTGTGCCAGTGAAATTCTCCCAGAACTTTTAGGAAATTAATAAAATAAAAAATTCTCACTTCTCCCATGAGCTCAGCATGGACCTTGGAGACTCCATAGATTGTCCTTGGTCTCTGAATGCAGAGATCAGGAGTTGGATCTCGAGGAGAGGTGGGTCCAAAGGCTCCAATAGTGCTTGGAACAAAGAGCCTCAAATTATGCTCAGCTGCAATATCCAGAACATTGTGTAAACCTGGGAAAAAAAAAAAAACCAAACAGGATTTATCAGAATATTTCTGCTTTATCAAGTCATTGTGGGAATTATAGAATATCCTGAGCTGGAAGGCACCCGTCAGGATCATCCAGTCCAACTCCTGGCCCTGCAGAGACACCCCAACAATCCCACCCTGTGCATCCCTGAGAGCGTTGTCCAAACCCTCCTGGAGCTCTGGCAGCCTTGGGGCTGTGCCCATTCCCTGGGGAGCTGTTCCAGTGCCCCAGCACCCTCTGGGGAAGAACCTTTCCCTGATATCCAACCCAAACCTCCCCTGCCACACCTTTAGCACTCAAAACCCAGCACATACCAGTGATATTGACAGCTCTGGCCAAGGGCACGTTGGCCTCTCCCACAGCGCTGAGCAGGGCGCTGTAGTGGAACAGCCACGTGATCCGGTTGTTCACCACGATCTCCCGCAGGTTCTTGTAGTCCAAGATATCCGCAAAGATAAAAGGACCTGGAGAGGATGGAAGCAGTGGGAAATCGGCTTACAGGAATGGATGGAAGGAAAGGTTCTGCATGAAGCTCAGGCTGCTGTTTCTACCACCTAAATACATCACTAAACAGCAAGGTTGAGGAAAAATTTTAGCAAGTTTCCAGTGAAAATCAAAGAATCTTAAATCCTACTCTATACCCACCTCATATTAAAATTCCCTGAGCAGCTAAAAATAAAGCATAAGTTTCTTTTCCAATTTCCTCCCTCCAAAACCATAAAAGCACCTCTTTTCACAGCAGGAGCACAACATGCCTCAAGTAGTTACTTGGGTCAGTAAAGTGGAGAAGCAGCAGTGAAAAAATGCAAAGAGAGATATTCAGGAAAAGGGAATAATAGAAGAAACCAACATCTTGGCAAGATCTCAAAGCAGGAAGGCATTATGCAGAAGGTTTGAGCAGCAGCTTGCCAGTGTAATCCACTTATCACTTTGATAATTAGTTATGAACATCAGAGGTAAAGTCAAGATTTCTTTTTTTTCATGTGCTTCCCCAGTCACTTACCACTATAAAAAACATTATCTGCAGGCTTTCTAATGTCAGACAAGATCACATTGTTCTTTCCAAAGCGTTTCCTGTGTAAAAATACCCACATGGAACAGTGAGTCCACAGCTTTTTGAGATAATCCATCAGTTGCTATTTTGTTTTGCAGGAGTGATAGCGGAGGAACAATAATTTCCACAACAAAATCAGTTATTGCACTAAACAAAAAAACCCCCAACAATTCTTTAAATGTCAACACAGCATCTTAAAAAATGATAAAATACTTCTAGTAGCAGTCAAGGTCTGCATAAGGATAGAGAAATTTTTTACAAAGTGAAAATATGCTGGGAAAAGAGACTTTCCTACCCTCAGCTTACTGAAAATATTACCCAGGGATAATTTACTCCCCGGCAGACAACAAAAAGCCACTGGGCTCATTGTAACTGCAGCTACTTCTATATCAACAAAGCAAATAAAAGAGAGAAATTGTGACCTTGTGCTAAACAGCACAAGGCTGTTGGGGAGAGAAAGCCTGGGGGCATTGGAGCACATTCCGGCCTCCTGTTACTTGGATCATTTTAAAATATATCGTAGAAATGTTAGAAAACATTCAAACTGCAACAGTGTGGAGTGCAGTGAGTCTGCTCACTTTTGGTCTTGGTCCAAATCCCCTCCAGCAAAGACTGTGAGCAAATGATACCCTGGAGCTGAGCTGGATATGGACAAGGACATGGATCAGGGTGAGCTCTTGGAGCCTTTCACGCTTCTTGAGAAGATACCATAAAAAAAGGAGGTAACTGTGCTTGAGGTGGGGGAAGAGGAGAAGGAAAATGAAGGAAAACTCTGAGGGTTCAGACTCTGAATACTCCCATTTAACTGGAAGCAAACAACTCATCAGACAGTCCCTTAGACAAAATTCTGCTATTTTGGGAATCATGACCAATGGACATGCAGGAAGGATGTCAGGAACCCACAAATAAAATGATGGTGAAAATTTAATTACAGAATCATTAAGAATCATAGAAAAGACCTTTAAGATAATCAAGTCCAACTATTAAAGTAATTTACAAAGCTAAGAGGCAAAAATAGCACTTGAAAAATAGGATTTCTTTTATAAACAACTTTCCAGACAACCATTGCTCCCATCAGCGATGGCTAAAGCTGGAATTCCACACTCACAGCAAGCCAGGGAGTGGTGACCTACCTCAGCAGCTTTGCAAGTCCCACACCAAGCTGGCCAAGACCACCTAAGAGACAAAAACCAGAGGAAAAGGGGGGTCACAATACAGAATTCCATAATTATCTGTATCACATCAGGAGTCAGTATGATTTTCTCAGAGAGTCAGAAAGGTTCTACATTTTTTTCTCAAGGATCTGGTTTTAGAATTCTGGAATTAAAATAGGGAAGTTCACATGGGACTATGATCTTATTGCCCGATGAGAAAGATCATCCCAATTCCAGGATATTTTGGGCATTTCTGCTTCCAGAACTGGGAAGGGAGGAGAGCAGTGGGGGGCTCAGCTGAGAAGCAGGAATGACAGGAACGCTGACCTGTGATTAGCACCCGAGGATGATCTGACTCGGAGAACGTCACCGAGTGGAAGCTGGCGTCGGAGGCCACCTGGCGTGGGGACACCCCGATGGCCCGGACAGGCACGAGGGAAACGCCACAGCCACAGCCAGAGCTCTGCAGCAGCTGGCTGGCAGCTCTGCCCAGGTTCCTGACGATTGGCATCTTCCCCCTTTAGATGTGCTGCGAGGAGAAAGAGAAAAGATGAGTCACGAGTGATTCAACTCCTTTAAACAGCTTTTAAACACTCCCCCACAAATCCCCCATCTGCAGGGATCCAGAGGAATTTGATGCCACCCGAGAGCTGGGAGATTGTACCAAGCAAGGGCTGAAAGCAGCCTGGGATGTAAGACGAGCAGAGGTAATGTATTCCCTGGAGTAAGCTCAGGAAAATATCCACAGCCCAGGAAAATAGACAGGGAGAATACTGTAAAGCTCAAGTTAAAACCTCTTTCAAAACACCACTCAAACCTGTGATTCTAAGCATAAATACAGAATAAAACCAAGCTGCTGTGTGATGCCACGTTTGGAGTGAAAGTTTTGCAGGCTGCTGTGAATAAGCAAAACTCCTCAGGATTGCATCAGCAAGAGCAGCTGAGCCAACAGGGGCAGCAGGAAATCTCTTGGAAAAAAGGGAGATTTACTCCAGCTGAACACTTAGGATGGACAGTACCCAGAAAGAAAACAGAAGAGTGGCAGGGTTTAGCCAGGCCTCAGGAAAATGTCCAAATTATTTCACATAATTATAAGTGACTCTGTGCTGCATTCAAGTTTGGGGTCTTTCTCTCCCAATCTTTCACACTGGGGGAAGGAAATGCAAAGTACCCAAAATAAATCACACCTGCAGCCACATTTCTGTGGTGCAGATTTACTTCTCTCAATTATAATTCTCAAGGCAGAATCTTTTTTTTTTCTTATCCCCTCTAAACAGTTTTTAACTCTTTCCCAATGACCTAGAATATGTGAATTCCCAGATGAAAGGGTATTTCAAACTTGTCTAATGAGATTACCCTGTCAAATCCTTTCTTGGGACACATATTCTAAAAAGGAGAGTCAGGTAGAAGGAAATTCACCACAAGAAATTGCAGCAGTTCATTGCTGCAGATGAATTCCAGTTGCAGAGAAAAGCAAACAAGTGATTAATGTGGGTGTTCTTTTCACTTCTCAGCTCACCTGGCTGAGAATTTTCTGGTACTTGAGGGGGTTTTCCTATTTAAATACAGAAGATTTGCTAAACTAGCTATTGTCTAATAAGACAGCCCCATAAAACTGCATTATTAAAAAAATACATTCAAACTGATCAAAAAGACTCAGTCTGAGATGCCCAGAGAGGGATAAGAGTGTCCATCCTTGGAAATATTCAAATTCCACCTGGACACAGACCCAGGCACCAGCTCTCGTAATAATCCCTTCCTATTTCAGCATGGAAAATTAAAATGTTCCAGCACTGAGAGAGGCTCACTGCTCTGTGTCACAAAAAAATTTCCACTCCAAGTACCTGAAAAGGCATTTTGGGCTCTGCAAAGTACAAACAAAAGTTGGCTGTGACTAAAATTGGTTTCTCAATGACTGGACTGGTTTTTCCAAATGCACCTGGAGTGAAACCACAAAGGCTTAAGCTGAGAATTTACTCACAGGTCTGACTCAGAACAGTAAATGCATTTTATACCAGGCACTGAAACACCCAGGCAGCAGAGCTGCTGCAAAAACCTCCACTGATGACATTTATTTCTATTTCAAATACAAAGGGGGAAGAAAACCAGGTGTGACTGGGTACTAAATTTTAAAATTGCTATAAATGCACAGATGCATAAAGAAATTAGTATTATGCCTTAAAAACACTTCCCCAAATAGCTGAAGTCAGCCCCAACACAGTGATTAACTTGCAAAAGCAACTCAGATAGAAAAACCCATTCTGCTAGATCCAAGTTTCCCACCTTAAATAACTTCCAGAAGTTATTAACAGCTCTGAATACATTAAAAAAATATTCTTTTCACTGATGTAAAATAAATTTTGTATAGGCTTCCCTTTTCACTGTCCCAAAGAGGAATACTTCTGTTCCTACTGGGAACTGAAGAGGAAAAAAATATATATACACACATCTATATAATTTATAGTGGAAGGTGTCCTTGCTCATGAAAACAGGATGAGCTTTAAGGTCCCTTCCAACCCAAACCATTCCATGATTCCACGATATATTTTCAAACCCCCCTCCCATACCCCCTCTGAACAGTTTCTCAGGCCCTGATTTTATTTACCAACTCAAACTGATATTAGAAAGTGTCAGTAAAATGAGGACGTTTTACCCTGAAACATCAAAGTTATTTCCCCCACCCCACTAACTGAAATCAATAACCAAAGCGGATTTCAAGGATTAGGCAATGGAATTGCAGCTGAAATTTTCCCATACTCACCTGTCCCTCAGCTGGTGATAAGGCAGAAGCAGAGCGGAGAAGGCAATTTATAGGACACTGCCTCTTTGGAAAGCCAATCAAAACCTGGCTGAGAGTAGGAGTTGTCCCACACCTTAGGGAAAAAAAAAAAGGAAAAAAAAATCCCTTGCGTGTGAGAGCAGCAGCAGCCAGGGTTCCCTCCTGCTTGATTTTGAAATGCCTGGAAGTTTGGGATAGGCAGGGAAAGGCCTCTGAAGGGGCACAAGCAGCTCCTCCAGTCCCAGAACCAGCCAGCCTCGGGTCATGGCTGAAGGACAGAGTTTAAACTAATTAGTGGCGGTGCAAAGGATTAGTACAGCGCAAACACGTGTTCCAATGTACAGCAATAATCTGCCTGGGATAGCAGGAAATTTTGGGGGTTTGTAAGAAGATTAAATCACGGGGAGAGGGGAAAGAGGGAATAAAGAAAAAAAAAAGGAAGCATGGAAACATTCATAAAATGCCATTTAGTGAGTGAACTGGCAGCTGCTGATCCTCTGTGAGGTTTCCAAGGTGTTACATAAGCAGCAACACCTGTTGCTCACATAAGTCAAAAATGTTTATGGAAACCAGCAGTTCTTGTAAATTAGTTATTAATAGAATGTCACGGTGATAAGCAAGATAACTCATGGGCTTGGTCTGGAAAGTCCCACTGCAAGCTTCAAAGAAAATGGGAGAGAGGGAGGAGAGAGAGGTCAAACCAAACCCCAAAGCTCCCACAGGATTTCTGGGGCTGCACAGCTGCTGGGATGCATGGGTTGCCCCTCTGTGGAGCTAAACCAAAGAATCCAGAACTTTCTTCTTTCAAAGAAAATAAAGGGATTCTCACAGGATCTCACAGATTCCCAACAACATCCTCGGGAACGTGGTCCACACCAACGCACTGAGCTCCAAGTTCTCAACTCCCATTTGGCTCCAAATCCTACAGTTTCTGCTTCAGACCTGGAGATCTGCTCATGCATTGGGAAGCTCCTCTAATGTTCCCAACTGTATCAAGAGCTTGAGGAGAAAGACAGCACCTTCCTTGGGCATCCACAAGACAAAGCACAAGCCACTCTGCCCACGAGAAAGCCTCACTCTCTGGTGCCTAAGTGTTGCCACGTGGAAACTCCATCAAATCCCTGCATATGGGAGCACTCAAACTGCAACAACTAAGGGATACTCTCAGCTCAACCCCAGCGACTGCTGTCTGGAAAGCTGGACAGCCCAAATCCATTACACATTCCCTGCTGGCAATTCCTGTGGTTCCGAGAGCCCCCAAGCTGGGACGCTGCGTCCCTGCCGGTGTCCCCTGGCAGAGGGGATGTGCCAGGGTGTCCAGGCTGGAGCTGTTCTCTCTGGCAGGGAGCTGTTGGCCAAGCTCGGCTGAAATAACCTTGACACACACGCACGGCTCCTGTCCCAGGGGTGACGCACAGCCAGGGATGACGCCGAGCCCCTCACGGAGCCCGCCAAGAGGAGACGTCAGCCTGAGCCACGAGAGACCTTTTCGTAAACCTGACCTCAGCCACCAAAAATAAACAAAAAAAAAGGGAGATTACGCAGCTGCTGAACAGTGTGACACTCCCAGAGTGGGTAAGGAAGACTGGTCCAGAACATCCAATATATCCTGGGCAGTGTGGGCAGCAGGGGAGGGAGGGATTCTGTCCCTGTGCCCTACTCAGGTGAGGCCCCACCTGCAGAGCTGCCTCCAGATCTGGGACCCAACAGCAGAAGGACGTGGAGCTGCTGGAGAGAGTCCAGAGGAGGCCACTGAGATGCGCCAAGGGCTGGAGCCCCTCTGCTCTGGAGCCAGGCTGGGAGAGCTGGGGGTGTTCACCCTGGAGAAGGCTCCAGGGAAACCTCAGAGCCTCTTCCAGTGCCTAAACGAGCTGCAGGAGAGCTGGAGAGGGACTTGGGACAAGGGATGGAGGGACAGGACAAGAGGGAATGGTTTTAAACTGAAAGAAAGTAGGTTTAGATGAAATACTAAGAAGAAATTCTTCCCTGTGAGGGTGGTGAGGACGTGGCACAACTTGCCCAGAGAAGCTGTGGCTGCCCCTGGATCCCTGGAAGTGTCCAAGGCCAGGCTGGACAGGGTTTGGAGCAACCTGGTCTAGTGGGAGGTGTCCCTGCCCGTGGCAAAGGATGGAACTGGATGAGCTTTAAGGTCCCTCCTAACCTAAACCATTCCGATTCCCTGGCTCTACACCCGGCACAGCCTCCGCTGATGAAACCAAGGAGCCTGTGCGGGCGATGGGCACGAACAAAACCCGCCCGCCCGCAGTGAGTCTGCGGTGAAGCACAAAAGTGCCACGAGCACCGAACGCCACCCCGGCCCCGGTCCCGAAGTGTCCCCAGAGGAGGGACCGCGCGGTGCCGGCGGAAGCCGCCCCTCCCCCACCTCATTCATTCGGNGACCGTGATGTCACGCGCCGTGAGGGGCGGCGGTCCCGGGCGGGGCGCGGTGGCCCCTCAGGGGCTGAGGGCGGGCGGTGCCCGGCGACGGGGGACACCGCGACACGGAACGGTTTGGGGGGCAAGGGACCTTAAAGCGCATCCCATCCCACCCCTGCCATGGGCAGGGACACCTTCCACTAGCCCGGGTTGCTCCAAGCCCTGTCCAACCTGGCCTTGGACATTTCCAGGGATCCAGGGCAGCCCCAGCTTCTCTGGGCATTTTGTGGTTNCCCGGGCCCCGACCGCCGCCCCGGCCCCGGTCCCGGCCCCGAAGTGTCCCCAGAGGAGGGACCGCGCCGTGCCGGCGGAAGCCGCCCCTCCCCCACCTCATTCATTCGGCCGCGCCGGGAGCGAGGCGGCCCCGCGATCCCAAATCCCCCCAAGCCAGCCCCCCAAGCCCCCCAAAGCCCCACGGNGAGCTGTGGTACAGCAGCACAGCACTGCTCACAGAATCCCCAAATCCCAGGATGGGTCAGGGTGGAAAGGTCCACTGGAGGTCATCTGGTCCCAGCTCCCTGCTCCAGCAGGCTCATCCCAGAGCACAGGATTGTGTCCAGACAGTTCTGGAATATCCCCAGTGAGGGAGACTCCACTCCTTCTCCGGACAATCTGTTCAGTGCTCGGTCACTGCACAGGAAAGTTCTTCCTCATGTCCAGGTGGAACTTCCTGGGATCAGTTCCTGCCCGTTCCTCTGGTGCCATTGCTGGGCCCCCGGAGCAGAGCCTGGGACACACAGAGCTGAGGGCCCCTCTCAGCATCTCCTCTGAGGCTGAACCACCCCAGCTCCCTCAGCCTTTCCTGGGCAGGAAGATGCTCCAATCCCTTCATCATCTTCACATCACACAGGTACAGTTGTCTCTCCCAGGCTGTACTACCTGCCTCCTGACTGCCCAGACATCAAAGAGAGCTGTAGTGATCTCTCAGTACTCTCAGATCTTTGAGCTAAAAATCACCTCTGCATTTCAAACTTCCTCTGCTGCCTTTGCATCCTTCCAGTGGCTGTTCTACATGAACAGCTGCTAAAACTTGCTCTCCCTTGCTTAGACTGTGGTTTTTAGTGTTCCCACGCTTACTGAGGTCACAGTGGCTGGGCAGGACCTGTTAGGTTTCACACGATTTCCTAAAGTTCAACAGAAGGCAGTATTTCCCCCTTCCCCATGCAGGCCAGTGTCTCACATATATTCCAAGTCCTAAATGGCTTCAGCCCAGCAGAATGAGCTACCTGCCTGATCTTAGGTGCAGAAAGCAACATTTGTTCAGCCAAGAGGCTCTTTGTTGGGACAAGGACTGTAGGAATCATCATGTTTGTGCTCTCTGCACAGCTGAGTTGTGGCACTGTGCCTCAAAAACAGAGATACACCCTCCTATCAGCACCCACACTCACAGCTGCTCGTCAAACTCCTGGGCAGCCTTTAAATTATCACAGGACAGAGCCTGGTGGCTGACTGTGTGCAGGAGATGGGCGTAGCTGTTCTGAGAAGAAAACTCATCCTATCAACACTTTTTTAAGTAGGAGGCCATGAAGAGAATAAAGTTGGTGGAGCTGCATGTCCACAGCAAGGACACCACTGGGGTGAGGCTGACACTCAGATACTGCTGGAATTCACAAGGGAAAACTAAAATAGCCTTAGAAAGGGAAAATTCTCCTGGTAGCAGATATATTGAACTGGGATAGGGTGGCACTTTCCACTGGACACATTTCTTTTCATGCTGTTTGGGAGCATGGCTGGTAAATTTCTCTAGAGGACAAGAGTGCTGGGATGAGCACATTCTCCTTGAATGAAGAGAAACTGAATGTCTGGTGGGTTATAAACCCGGGTTCAGCATTTTGGGATCTCAGCCGCAGCAATGTGTCCTGTGAGGTGACAAACTCGCTAAAGAGAATGCAGTTCTGTGTCTTATCATGTCCTCCAGAGCTGTTTCTGCTGAGGTTTTGGAGCTGTGCTTCTTGCTTGCAAATTCTACCTTTTCATTTTTCCTTTCTGGGGAATTATTCTTCATTTGAATCCCCTGCAGCTCTGACTGGTAGCCTGAGAGGAAAGCTGTGGCTGCCCCATCCCTGGAAGTGCCTAAGGCCAGGCTGGACAGGGCTTGGAGCAACCTGGGCTAGTGGAAGGTGTCCCAGCCCATGGCAGGGGGTGAAACTGGATGAGCTTTAGTGTCCCTTCCATCCCAACACTGTATGGAGGCAGCAAGGCCAAAGTTGCAAATTTCCTGGCCAAGAATCCTTTTAAAGAGGGGCCTTACTTGGCCCAAACTGCAGAAATCCAGAAACACGTCATGGTTTGGTGCAGTCCAGGCACTGCCTGATTTCTTAGCCATCCAGTAAAGCTGCATGGAGCAGGAAGTTCTTAAGAGAGCTCTTAATGAGCAACCAGGAGGGATTAGAGCCTGGAGCAGTTTGTGCAAAGTATTTGGAGGTAAATCTGATCCCATGTCACACTTTCCAAATCTCCAAGCAGCGTCCTGGTGTGGTGGGACCGGAAGCAGAGCTTGGTATGGGAATCCCACTCCTAAACCCAGGAGAGAATCATAGAATCTTGGAATTATTAGAGTCAAGGAAGGGACCTTAAAGACCATCCAGATTCTCCTGCTGTTCCTGGCTGTGGGAGTAGATGACTTCTGAAAGCCCACAGGGGAGGCTTGTGTGTTGTTGCCTTCTCAGGGGAGCACTGGGAGGGTGGGGATCAGTGGGATGTCCTCTAAAGGACAAACAGAATTCCATGTTTGATGGAACATTGATTTGATGGACCACAGCAACTTTTCAGAGAGAAGCTGATCGAATCCTCCTTTCCCTAAACTGATCCTGACAAGTCTTCTCATTCCCAGCAGCATTTGTACAAAGAGCTTCCAGATCCTTCTCTGGATTCCTTCTGCTGAGCTGTACCTCCAGCAAGCAACGTTATTACTTTGCTTCTCCCCCTTATTCCAAACACATCTATCTTTCACAACCACAAACATTAACTGCCTGAGCAATTTTGAAGAACAAAGGCTTTGAGATAAGATTATCTTGCCACAGAGGTGTTTATAAGCCTTTTTTTCCCCCCATTCCCTCCTGCTTATGAATTCCACCCCTTGGCAGGCAGGTTGGGATTGTTATGTAACAGCTTAGCTACGTGTAATTAGAGGGCACAAAATTACAGATGGAGCAGGGATATTATCCAGTGTGGGTGGCACTTACCTGAGTTTCTAAAGCACATGGGTGAGTTTGTGGAGGAGAAAAGCATTAGTGAGGAGTGACTGTAAATATCCTGAATGTGCAGCGACAGTGTCTGGTTCAGAAAGCCCTTCAGCTGTAGGTCCCAGAGCCTGTGAGAGCACTGTGGGGAAAAAGCTGCTGCTGGAAACAAAGGAGCAGGATTAGGAGGATCTTGCCTTGATTTGCTGGGCTTGCTTGTATGTTCTGAGTTGGGTTCCCTGAGCGATAAACAATTCCTGCCTCAGTCCAGCAAGGAGCAGAGGAGGAGCTCAGAGAGGTCAGCAAATGAACCACTCTTTAAAAAAATGCTGTTTTTCAAGGCCATTCATTACAAGCAGAGCATTGAGCCATGAGGGAGCCAAGTGCAGTGATCATATTTGCAAAGCACAGGTCAGTTCTGTTTGCTGGACTCACTTGACTGTTATTCACACAATGGAGTCGTTTTCATGTGGTGTTGAGCTTATCAGCCTCTATTTTAAAAATTACTTGTGCTTGAGTCATGTTTACCCATCCTCCCTCTAAGCAGTACCTTGTATTTGAAGGTGCTGCTGAAGGTAAACCAACCTCCTCCTTTGACATGGAGTTCACATTTAAACACTTTTTTTGAAATGCTGCCTATCTTTTCTGAAGTCTGTTGAATTTCACGATGTTCTGCAGATAATGATCTTTCCATCTCACTTAATTTCTGCCCATAAACAGGTCCTAAACTGTTCACAGTGGGAAAGAGAGGAGATAAAACTCCTTCCAGCTTTCATTTTTTCATCTTCCTCCACGTAGAAATGCAAACATCCAATATTTAATTTATTCCTGAGAGGCCCTCTTGCTTCTCTGTCCCTGTCTGCTTCCAGGCCACACAGGAAAGGTGGCAGCAGAAAATTCCTGGGTCAGATCCCTCATTTGAGTAAACCTAGAGAGCTCCACGGAGCTACACTCACTTGAGAAGGGCAGGGATCCACCACAGTTCTTAGATCATGGAATGGTCTGGGGGGCAAAGGACCTTAAAGCTCATCTTGTTCCACCCCTTCCATGGGCTGGGACACCTGCCACTGCCCCAGGTTGCTCCAAGCCCCGCCAATCTGGCCTTGGACACTGCCAGGGATGGGGCAGGCACAGCTTCTCTGGGAAGCCAGGGCCTTACCACCCTCACAGGGAACAATTCCTTCCATATGTCTCACCTAAATTTCTCCTCTTTCACTTTGGCCCCATTACTTCTTGTCTTATCACTACAGTTCCCAAAGGAGAATCCCTCTCCAGCTTCCCCACTGCAAGGGGGGGCCTACAAATCCAGTTTGTATTCCTATGATTTTTCTACAAGCTTTTGCCACTGCCCTGAGACAGCTTAGTAAGGAAGTGGAATTTTGCCTGGATTTTACGTGGCTCTCTGTCCCTCAGACCTGATCAAAGTGTCGGTCCCTGACAGAATCTCCTGCTGTGTCCACATGTGCCACGGCAGCCACAGAGAGTCACCAAGGAGGGACACTGAGCTCGGCCTCGCTGACAGCTCAGCGACACAGGATGTGAAAAGAGGAAACATCTTCTCCCTGTGGTGCTGAACTGGTTTGACCCTGACGCTCGTCATGCCCAGCAGATGTGACATAGGCTGTGCTCGGGCACAGGGAGGTGTCACATCGTGTTGGCAGCACAGGACAACCCCACACTGATCACAGTCAGGTCTCATCTTCCCTCTGTGAGTGAAAGCGTCGCTTCTGCACCCAAACATGTGTCACACTGCATTGCTGCCTCCTTGGAGAAGGAAAAAAGGGATTTTATTTAGAAGTCATTCTTTTTAATTAAAAGAATGAGCTTGATGATCTTTGGGTCAAATAGATTTGCCTTGTCTTTTTTCTTCTTTTTTTTTTAATGAGGGGTGAAAGCCCTGTCTGAGCCACAGATGCCTTGTTTTTAAACACATTCTCCTGGCATCATTCCCCTGCCCGTGAGCTCCTACAAAGGGAAAACACAGGTGTTCCCGCTCCAGGTAGGCTGGGAAAGGTGGGAAGTCTTTGCTTGTGGCATCTTCCACCTGGCTGTTCCACTCTGGGTGTGAAATCCCTGCCTGAAAGGAGCCTCTGCAGCAGGTTTGACTCCTACTGGGTGCTCACAGCTTGGGGACAGCTGTGGCTCAGCCACACTTCACCATGCAAAGGGACCTTATGGCATCTTGCATTGTAATGGACCAGGATCAAACCCTCGGTGCCCCCGAGATGCTTCTGTGCTGCTGCTATCTTAAAATTAACATTATTTTGTGACCATGAGACAGCAATCCTGCAAGGATCTCTCCTCAGGAGACACCCCAATACTGCTCATGCACTGATGGGAGATAAAAGATCTGATTTCCTTTATATCCACAACTTTAATTTCCGTGCTCATGGTGGTTTTACGATCACAGAATCACTGAGCTTGGAAAAGACCTTCAAGATCACTGAGTCCAACCTGTGACCAACCCCCACCTTGTCAAGGAGACCAGGGAGCATCCAGGTGTTAAAGAGAAATGGAACACAATTAAGGACAGTCCTCAGAAACAAGAATTATCAAA
>VYXC01009542.1:334672-366077 GCA_013397175.1 Platysteira castanea
AAAAAAAAAAACGGGAAAGGGGGAAGAAAACAGGCCTGTGAAGAGCAGAAGTGGCTGAGGGGGACAAGGGGCCAATCTTACAGCATGAAGCACCATTATCACAACAAGAAAAACCTCTAAATAAATCGATCTTGAAGGCATGTGCTCCAGTAGTAGCAAGATTAGTCCTTAGGACAAACCTTTAGCTGTAAGGAAGTCCTGGAAAAGGTCACTTGGGGTGGGAGAAGTTTGTGTTGCTGAGAGATTTAAGAGCAGGTTAGGTAAGAACCATCAGCAGAGTTGTGAGTTCAGTGGATCCTGTCTCAGGGCAGAGAGAGAGGCTCACAATCCTCCTCTCTTCAGGTTTAGCATCCGAATCTCTCCCCTTTGCTTGCTGCCTCTCCAATAACGAGTTGTTTATCCTGGGAATGTACAAAAAGTCACTGATAAAAGTTCTGAGGGTTACACAATCCTTGAGAAGCCCCAGCCTGCAGTGCAACCAGCCAGGAGGAATTCGTAGACCCCAGACAGACACATTGTTATTTTGGGGAAGGAAAAAGCTTCCTCTGTTCCTCGAGGTCTTTCCTATATTACCCGCTCATTCACTGCCTTGCAGCCTCACATCTCAGCAAACAGAATGGATGAAGGGATGCATCACAAATATAACAATGATCTGAGATCAGTGAGGGAAAGGAGGGATTTCTGAGGAAAAAAATCAGACCCTGGGTCTTATCCTTTGTGAACATCTGCCTGCAGAGAGGCCCTGATGCTGCTAAAGAAAACACAGCAGTTGTCACTTGCCCTTAAGTAGGGATTTCACACCTCGGAGTGGATGCACCGAGCTCACAAGGGGCTGTGCTGTAATTTAAAATGACTTTCACTTCTCTTTTGCTGACAAGGCCAGACTAGATGGGGCTCTGAGCAACCAGGAAGGTGTCCCTGACCATGGGCTGGAATTGGATGAGCTTTAAGGTCCTTCCAACCCAAACCAGTCTGCGACAATTTCCCAGTTTTCCAGCGGAGCTCCTACAGCACTTTGGGAAAACCACATGGAAATCTCAGAGCAGAAAAAACCCAAGGAATCTTTCTGCCCTTCACAGCTTGGTCATAAAGGCGAAAAACCTTCACCCTGTAACAGAAAAAAAGGCAGAAGGGAAATGCTACAAACGCTCAGCAGCTGCTTTTGCAGAACTGGATTCACTAACAGTGTCTGGAGTGCAAGCAATCCATTTTTCCTCCTTCTTTACTGGCCCTGACAGTGCAAGTTTCCACTCAGGGAGGGATTCATTTCAAGCAGGCTGTGGAAAGAAGATGCATTAATTAGTGCAGCTAATGACAAGGATGAGTTACCAGGCTGAGCAGGAGCAGCACATCAAACACTCTCAGGCCAGGAGGAGAGAGGTCGCTCACTGCAAGCCTTCCCTGCCCAGTAAATCCTGGCCTCCTTCCCCAAAGGTCTGTGACCTTCTGAACAACACAAACCCGTGTGGAAACCAGCTCACTCAGGGCTCTGAGGTGAGCACATGCTGCAAAATGAGGGTTAGGAATGTACTCTGTGAAAACCAAACCATTTGAAAATCCAGATGAAGCCTCACACCAAGTTTAGCGCACACCACAAAGAACAGTGGAAGATCATCGCCATCCTTTGGGATTGGACTTCAGGGATCCTTGTGGGACATTCAGTGATTCACCTCCACCTGCCCAAGGAAACCTGTAGAACACCAGGAATCAGCCTGGAAACACTGAATATTCAGAAATGAGTTCATTGGGAAATGGAGATGCCATTCATCGGAGTCAGTGTCTGCCAGGAACAAGGTGGAGAAGGAAAACCCTGTGGTCGGTGAAAAACCCCTTTCCCAACTCTCTTTACTGAGCACATTTGTTAAAGAGACTTTGGAGAATAAATAGTTAATGAAGAGGACTCAGGTTTCATCTGATAACGTCACACAAAGCATCCCTGTCAGGGGCTCAATCCCTGTGAAATGTGGGATTTGGTAGATGTGGAATGGAGACACAGCTGCTCAGCGGGGAATAACAGAATCACAGGATGGTTCGGGTTTGAAGAGACCTTAAAACCCATCCAGTTCCACCCCCTGCCATGGCAGGGACACCTTCCACTAGCCCAGATTGCTCCAAGCCCTGTCCAGCCTGGCCTTGGCCACTTCCAGGGATCCAGGGGCAGCCACAGCTTCTCTGGGCACCCTGTGCCAGGGCCTCACCACCCCCACAGCCAAGACTTTCCTCCCAGTATCTCATACAAATCTCCCTTCTTTCATTTTAAGGTCATTTCCTCCTGTCTTATCTCTCCATGCTCCTGTGAAAGCCTTCTTGGAGCCTCCTTTAGATACTGGAAGTCTGTAATTCCTGATGGTCCAGGGAACCACTGGATTTCATCTGGCTTGATGAGTGTAATGACCCAACCTGAGAAAAGCCTGCTAAAAACATATCCGTGCGTTCCATGAACTCTGCGAGGTCTCACTGACCTAAACCTCTCATCCCCCAAGTGCTTTGTTCAATTAACCTCAAAACTCACACTAAAATAAAGCTGACTTTTGGCAGAAGACCTCGAGGGGAAACTTCGGGGCAGAGAAGTTGAGATGCATTTAAAATGAAATCGAAACTGGCCACCTCTGCAAAACAGAGCTGCCACCACAGCTGTGAAGTCATTTATCAAGTGCTGGGAGCTTCCAGGAACAGGCAGCACCTTTCCCACAGCCTCTCCAGCCTCTCCCAGCTGTGCAGGAGCAGAGCAGCCACAGCAGGACTGAAAAATCAGCTTAAGAATTCCTTGCCTTTGCTGGAGGGGAATAAAGCATCATGTTACGACCCAGGGAGGGGCAAAAGCTTTGGAGAATTCCATTTTCCATCCAGCGTTATTAAATAATCGCTGTAATTTGGCATGATGAAGCTACAGACTTTGCTCTTGAAGTTTAATACTCCTCTGCTTGAAATAAAGGCAGGTTATTTCCTCCTCACACGTCATTTCTCAGGCAGTGAGTGCTGGGGGTCAGTTTTTCTGGATCTTTCTTCATTTCATAGAATCATTAAGGTCGGAAAAGACCTTTGAGACCAGTGAGTCCAACCTGTGCCCGATCCCCACCTTGTCACCCGGACCAGACCTCTGAGGGTCACATCCAGTCATTCCTTGGACACCTTGAGGGACGGGGACTCCAAACCTCCCTGGGCAGTCCCTTCCAATACCTGATCACCCTTTCCATGAAGAAATTCCTCCTGAATTTACAGGGAAGTTCCCTGTAGGACAGGTTAGAGAGCTGGAATAATATTTTAATAAATTTTGCTGTCATATTCCTTCAGACCGAAATATAATTGACATTTTTCCACTCCTCACACTGGCAGTATGAGGGCTGTTGGAATGGGGAAGCCTCCTGCCCTCAGCTCCTGATTTATCCACAGCTTTTTGTTGGAGCAGGATATAAACATACATCAGCATCTGGTTTAGCTGAAAACCGGAGCTTGCCAACTCACGCAGGCTGGGAATTTTCCAGCCGCAAAAAGAGCAATCTCAGCAAAGAAAAAATTGTCCTTGGGGACAAAAAGGGGGTTTTGCCTAAATAATTCTGTCTTAAATCCAAATCAGAAATGGCTAGAATCTGGGAAATCCCTGGAACCCTAGAATGGTTTGGGTTGGAAAGGATCTTAGAGCTCATCTCATGCCACCCCCATGGGCAGGGACACCTTCCGCCTGACCAGGTAGCTCTGGTCCCATTCCCTACATTCTGTCCTTTAACATCCACGGATTGTGGATGCTGGAGACCAAGCACGGAGGTGCTGATGCCTTTGCTCTGACCACCCTGATCCTCCTTACACACCTGCATGAAGCCAGCTCAGCTCAGTGTCCCCTGGAAGCTCTTGGGAAGGAGCCCAGAGCATGAAAATGTGACACGTAAAGTATCCCAGGCCCCTCTGAGCACACAGCTCAGTGAGCTGGAACCTTTAGCTCAGCAGCCCAAAAAGGAATCCTGAAATATTAAAATGCCTTTGTTAAAGGCACAGGAAACACTCAGAGGGGCTTAACTAAATCAAGGAGAAAAAAATGTCATACAAAAAAAAGTATATTTAGGTCATCATTTTCATTCAGGACAAAGATGAACATTAAAGCAATTTCCTGAGAGGGGAAAACCTTTCCCAGAGCTCTGCTAAGCAAAATCCAGCTCTGCAGTGCACACACAGAGATCTCCCCGGCCTCGGAGATCAGAGGCAGAGCCAACCACATCTGACAGCCATTAATCACATCCCTCCCGCCCGGCTGGGCAGGGCGCGGGCACAGCTCCGGGGCAGGAGGAGACCCTACAAAAACCCCCGTGCCCAGAGATGCACCTCCACAAAGGGGAAATACACTCAGGTTTCACCGTTTCAAATGCAGGAATGGTTTTGCTGTCAAGCCTGCCCAAGAAAAACCCCTGGCATTTGTTGTGAATCTGAGATTCGAGTCAGTTCAGGGTTGGGGCAGAGACTGATTTTTTTTTTTAATTTTTTTTTCTTCTTTTGTTTTTTTTTTTTAGTGTTGTTGGTTTTTTTTTTTTTCTCTCCCTCTTAAAAAAGTGCTGATTGAAATTGTTCAGAGAGCAAACAAAGCAGGACTGGTCATTATTCCCAAGGATTCCAGACACTAACAAAAGGCCAGTTATTAAAAGCTCAGCTCGCAGAAGGTGGAAATCTTGGAAAATCATGGTATTACAGGAGCTGCAGAGGGGAAAATCCTGTGCTGGCTGGGGAAGCTGAGAGCTCGCAGCTCTCGAGTGCCTAATTGAGTTTGAAGGGCCTGTTAAGTACCATTGACCAGAGCAGATGTCTCTCTTGGAAAGAAGGAGAGCTCCAGCAGGAAAAGAAACACAAAGAACCCTCTTGTTCCACTGCAGAGCCTGAAAAAAACACATTTAAAGTCCCTGAGGAGGCAAAGCTGTGGACGCATCAGCAGAATTGATCCATCTGCTACAGACTGAGCAGGAGCTTCCAAAAAAGGGTCCAATTAAAGGGTCATTGAATCCCTGTGGATTCAAAGCCACCAGCAGCCAGGTTGGACTACTTGGAATCAGGAAATGATTTGGGTTGGACAGGACCTTGAAGATCATCCACTGCCACCCCCTGCCATGGGCAGGGACACCTTCCACCAGCCCAGGGTGCTCCAAGCCCTGTCCAACCTGGCCTTGGGCAGTTCCAGGGATCCAGGGGCAGCCACAGCTTCTCTGGGCACCCTGCGCCAGGGCCTCCCCACCCTCACAGGGAAGGATTTCTTACAGTGAAATGATTTCCATGGTCCTTTCCAAACTTACCCATCCTTAGGTCTCCCTCATACCATGATCTCAGCAACCCCTGCTCCAGGCTGAGGAGCCTGCACCAAAGGAAAGGAAAGGAAGAGCCTCCAGCATGGCTCCATGGCTGCGCTCACAGGGGCACTGTGGATGCAGCCTTGCAGGGAGGGCAAACAGAGCTCACCTGGAATTCCGCAGAAGGAAAGAGAAAAGTTCCTGATGTTCCCAGAGCCCTGACAGAGACAAGCAGTTGGGCAAAATGGATTTTTCTGCCCAGGAAGGGCAGTGCATGGAGCACTGGTGGTTTCACTGTATCTGATCACTCGACTCGATGTAAATCACAGAATCATTCAGGTAGGACAAGGATCATTGAGTCCAACCTGTGACCAGTCCCCACCTTGTCACCCAGCCCAGAGCTCTGAGTGCCACGTCCAGGCCTTCCTTGGACAGCTCCAGAGATGGGGACACCACCCCAGCCCTGGGCAGCCCCTTCCAATGCCTGACCACCCTTTCCATGAAGAAATCCCTCCTGATGTCCAACCTGAACCTCCCCTGGTACAGCCTGTGGTTCTGCCCTCTCATCACGTCCCTGTTCCCTGGGAGCAGAGCCCGACCCCCCCGGCTGCCCCCTCCTGTCAGGGAGCTGTGCAGAGCCACAAGGTCCCCCCTGAGCCTCCTTTTCTCCAGGCTGAGCTCCTTTCCCAGCTCCCTCAGCCGCCCCTGGTGCTCCAGCCTCTTCCCCAACCCCATTCCCTTCCCTGGACACAAACTAAAGCTCTCTTCCAGACCTGGACCACACCAGGACGGCAGATTCCCCAGACTGACAGGGAAGCAGGAGTGATTGCATAACCAGTTCTCTCCCCCAGGACCAAGCCAAGCACCTGGAGCACTAAACTGGCACAAAATCAGCAAAATGGAATGTCCAGCAAAGCTGGCCCTGAACTGCCTGATCCTCCAGGTTCAGCTGCAATCCAAGGTCTCCCAGATACAGCCAGCTGGAAAACCTTCCTCCCTGAGCCGAGGAGGCTGCCAGCTTGTGGGAAACAGCACAGAGCCCTGCGAGATAAGAAAGGTAAAACCAAGTACAGAGGCTGTATTGTGGGGATGTGACAGGCAGCAGCTCAAGGGGACAAGAGGAACATCGATGTGGGAAGGCAGAAAATCCTCACAGGGGCAAAACTCCACCTCAGTGGGAGGATGGCAGCTGAGCAGTGTGGAGGTGCCATTCCAACAACAGCAGAGGCCAACACTCCCACCTGATGAACACCTCTGTGGGCAGCACAGACCTGTAGCTCACTAGGTCAGGTTGGACAGGGCTTGGAGCAACCTGAGAGAGTGGAAGGTGTCCCTGCCCATGGCAGGGGGTGGAATCAGATCTTTATTGTCCCTTCCCACCCAAGCCATTCTGTGATTCTGTGACAGTCCCCAGCTGTGTGTGTGCTCTAATTATTTAAGCTGGGAAAGCCCTCTAAGATCACCAAGTCCAACCCTTCCCCAGCACTGCCAAGTCTACCACTAAACCACGTCCCCAAGTGCCACATCCACACACCTTTGGAATACTTGTAAGGGTAATAACTCCATCAGTTCCTTGGCAGCCTGTTCCAATCCTGCTCGCAGAACTTCCATGCGTGTCAACAGATGCCCCTAAATGTGCTCCAGGGAGAGAGGGAGGGTTACAGGCTACTGAAGAGTTTGTAAGTTCTGTATTTTTCATGTAATCTGGATTTTGAGGTTTTGTGGGTTGGTTTGTTGTCTGATTTGGGGTATTTTTAAAATATAAATCCTTGTCCAAGGGACTGCAAACAGGAAAAGCCAGGCTGAGGTTCAGACACAGGCTAATGGGGGAATACTGGAAATGGAATGTGAGGGGAAGAGAGTGGGAGACATTTCAACATCCTTCCTCTCACAGGTGGCACGGTGCCATCGCTCCAGGGGCTCCACGAGTGTTCTTGTCACTCTCCCCACTCTCCACCTCTGCCTTCTTCCTCTCCCTTCCCGTGGATCCGCATCCAGAAGTGCTGCTCCTTCAAAGCTTTCTGCAGCAGCCTCTCCCAGAGCCTCGGGCTCCATCTCCCTCCCACACACGGGGGTTTTGTGGTCTCCTCCTCTGCTCTCTGCCCTGCTGAACCTGCAAACCCTCACCACCCACCGTGCTTGGAGAGCTCAGGGCAAGGAGCCCTTCCCAGCCTTTCAGGACATCTGGAGACACATCAGGGATATGCTGTCCCTTTGGTTCCCCGCTCTGCAGGGGACAAGGTGTGGGATTGGTGCAGGGCAGCTGCCTTTGGTGCCTCTGACAGTCCCAGAGGTGCTCAGTGCAGGGTTCCTGTAACGTGGCAGTGGCAAGGATCGAGGTGTGCCCGCTCTCCTCTTCCCCTCTGAGCTCACAGCCTCTCTGGGCACCCTGTGCCAGGGCCTCCTCACCCTCTCAGCCAACAATTCCTTCCCAATATCCCATCTATCCCTGCCCTCTGGCAGTGGGAAGCCATTCCCTGTGTCCTGTCCCTCCATCCCCTGTCCCCAGTCCCTCTCCAGCTCTCCTGGAGCCCCTTTAGGCCGTGGAAGGGGCTCTGAGGTCTCCCTGGATCCTTCTCTTCTCCAGGTGAACACCCCCAGCTCTCCCAGCCTGGCTCCAGCCCTCGGAGCAGCTCCGTGGCCTTGTCTGGACTGGCTCCAGCAGCTCCGTGTGGGTTTTCACCTTACAAATCCCCGTGACTTAATTCACTCAAAGCATCGATGCCACGTTTAACACCCCAGCTGCTGACTCAGCCTGCAGGGCTCTTCCCTCCTGGCTGTGTCACTTTTCCATACATTTCTCCAATCCCTTGTGCCATGTGGAATCACAAACAGCTGGACCAGCACAAGTGAGGAGGAAAAAGAGGTGGTGGAGAAGAGCAGAAAAGAATTTTAATTCGGGATTGCCACGGCCTTCCCCAGTGTGAAAAGACAGCGTTCCCAACTGCTGGCAGCACAGCCAGAACACTCCACGTGCTTGATGTTGCACAAGTGTCCCTTAAGGATCTCTGGAAGAAAATCTTTTCCCCAGTGAGGCAGCTTTTGGGGGTTTTTTTGATTCCCTGACTGAGGGAAACGTAGAAAGCAGAGCCCTGTAGTACAAATTGCTGCTTTGTCCCCAGAACAACTGATGGATGTGTCTGCCCCATCCCTGGAAGCGTTCAAGACCAAGTTGGACCCCAAAAAATGGATGTGATAAGATGGAGCACAGCACAGATTTGAAGGCAAGCAGTTCTCTGCTCAAAAAAACCCCAAACAAACTCTGAAACAACCCTTTTTCCTGCCACAAAGTTTTATTTCATACTAACAAGGACTTAAAAGTCAAACTCAGAAAATTCCCTGTAGAAATGCTGCACTTACCTTGCTGGGGCGTCCCAACAAATGTTTTCCACATCAGGAAAGAGCAGCAGGAAGCAGATTTCCTTTATCTCTTGTACCTTTGAATGAGCCACTTGCCAAAAGAGCCTTTTCCCTTCACACAGTGAGCACAGGCTACACCTTTCAACCCTGAAATCATCCCTTCTATGGGACCAGTACCAACTGGGATGTGCAAACTGGTCACGTAAATGGTAACAACTAACTGTAAAACCTGTAAGAAACGGTGATTTTAGTGACTACACTGTGGTTTTAGTGGTGTAACTACATCTGTGCAGGTTGGCTGCCAGGATTTTAAGATCCTGAGGGAGCAGATTTGGAGCTTTAAGAGCAAACCCTCCATGAGCTGACCTGCAGCATCACATAAAGCATCCAAAGCCATCAGCAACACCCTCCCAAGAGAGCATCAGAGAATCATCAGCTCTGCTCTGAAAGACAAATGTCAGGGGTTTGTGGTGACATTTCCACAGCAGGGGAGGCTGTGAGCAGCCCAGCAATGCCCAGCATCCCCAGTTACACCCAGTGCAATGGGAATTCCTCCTCATTGTGTCCTCTCTCACTGCTCGGAGGAAAAATGGGCAGCATGGGAGAGACTCCTACAATGGCACTAAGCAAAAACACTTGGGAATTCCAAGAGAAAAATCCAACAGCCTCAAAAAAAAAAAAGTTAAAGAAAAACAAATTTCAACACTCTTTCAGATGGATTTTCCATCTCTGGAAGTGTCCAAGGCCGGGTTGGATGGGCTTGGAGCAGCCTGGGATAGTGGGAGGTGTCCAAACTGGATAAGCCCTAAGGTTCCTTCCAACCCAAACCATTCTGTGATTCTTTAGTTATTTTCTTCCCCCACCAACCCCCCAAAAAAATCAAGTTGAACCCAAATGCCTGATCACTGCTGAGAATATTTTAAAACAGACCTACTCTGTTTCAGCTGGGACTTTTTGTACAAATAGTGGCTGAATATCAGTCTTTTCCCATCAAAACCTTCAGCACCCATCCCTGCGTTATCTCCTGGGCTGCACAGGCTGCAAGGCAGCACAAACACCCCTGGTCTCCATCTGCTCAAACCCCAAAAGCCACAAAAACTCATCATCTTCCCCAGGAGCTGCAGAGACCACAGTGATGCCACAGGGAAACAGACAGCCCAGGAGTTCCCAGCCTCCTGACTCACCAGCCAGGAGAGATCCACGAGTTCCCACAGTTCCCAGCCTCCATTTCCCAGGAGCTGTTTGTGGTTTTTGTGTTCCTTCCTCTGGCACCAGTGTACCCCCCTGCCTTAAAACCAACAGGTAACTGAGCCCAGGCACTGGTGGACTTCAGAGTCACAGAATGGGTTGGACCATCCAGTTCCACCCCCTGACATGGGCAGGGACACCTTCACTATCCCAGGGTGCTCCAAACCCCGTCCAACCTGGCCTTGGACACTTCCAGGGATCCAGGGGCAGCCACAGCTTCTCTGGGCACCCTGTGCCAGGGCCTCCCCACTCCCACAGGGAAGAATTTATTCTTAATATCTCATCTAAATGTCTCCTGGCTTTGTTTAAAACCACTCACTCCCCCTTGTCCTATCACCATCCACCTTCTTTGCTTCACTCCAAACGCCTCCCCTGTGAACACCCCTGCCCTTCCTCCTTTGGGGAGATCAATACCAGGATTAAAAGATCAATACCAGGATAAAACCTTGGATAATCAAACTGTTTATCCATCACGTGCAGAGCTGCTGTCCAACGACCAAAGCCATGGGAGCAGGGCTCTGTGAGCCCCTCACAGCCTCAGGGTCTCACCCTTCTCCTTTCACCCCTCTTCAACCACCGCAGGGCCTGCTCAGCTAAATAAATAGGGTTTTATATAAATAGGGATAGACATTCCTATACAAACATTTTTATATATAGCTATATAAATAGGGATATAAATCCCTGTCAAATAAAACACAGTTGAGCTGAATAGAGTTAAAATTTCAAGCAAAAGCTTCATCCAAGTCACACCCACCACGTCCCTCCCGTGGGAAGCAAAGGCCACGCTAACAAAGAAGATTCAGCAGTGTAATTAAAGAACTTTTTAGTCTTCAAGGTTTTAATTTAAACAGACACATCTACTATTGTCTCAACATATCTACAGCAAAGTTTACAGCCACTTTGTATCTGTTTTGCTCCCCCCAAATGGGTGAACCTTGAGCCATCATCATCTTTTTCCTCAGATTTGTTACTTTTTGTTCTTGTTGTTGCAATAAATTCCACGCCGCAGCAGCGGGGATTCTGTACACGGACAGCGAATACCGAACACCAGCACACAGCTCCCAGCCCCGGCATTTCAAACTGGACAGGAAAAAAATCGAGACTGACGCAGCAGCCAAGTCCAGAGAGCAGCTCCAGGGGCTGGGACAGCAGTGCCCTGGTCACCGGAGCCGGCAGCAGCGAGCAGACACACAGCACACGTCACACAGCGCTGCTGTGACAAACGCAGGCAGTGCTGGGAGAAACCTCACCCCTCACACCACGACAGCACCGCCCAAGGCTGTAGCAAAGCACACGTGAGACACCAAAAACGCTGTACAGTGCAATTTTAAATTAGATCCTATGCGACAGGGACAATAGTGCACGTCAAAACCAGCGCCACATTCAAGAGTTAATCAATACAATCAAAATATTGAAGGTACATATTTCGTATTTCCCTTATGAAAACTGTGCAAGTTAGTTCCTTTTCCCTTCTTATTTTTTTTTCTTTTTGGTAAATGGCAGAGTGTCCTCGTGGATTGCCCCTAAAATTTGGAGATGGGGCTTTCAGTGTCCAGCTTGTTACACAAAGTGTGCAAAAGAGCAGGAGCGGGGTGGCAGCGAGGGCATAAGGCAGTGGCACAGGGAAGAGCCAGAGCTGGGCACTGCCACGGCTCAGGAAGACACAAGCAATCTGCAAACGGGGTGTCACGGGGCAGGGATCCCCCTCTGAGAGGGAGCAAACCCATCACAGAGATTAAATACGGGATTAAACAGGGGAGGCAAGCAGCAAAGCAAAGAACGGGAGCGTTCTGCTGTGAGTCTGGAGACTGGGAAGCGCTGGGAATGGGAGAGCTCAATGGGAATGTGGGAGCAGCCTGGCAGGGGAGCTCTGGGAAGTGTCCTCTCCCAGGAGAACCTACACCACCACACATCTCCACTCCCTCTCCTGCCAGCCCTCCCAGGCCTGTGCCACAGAACCAGTGCAGGGACAAGGTGTAATTCCCAGCCCCGGAACTGTGGAATGCACTGCCACAGGAAAGCTGGGATCCACATTCCCAAGGCACACACAGCACTTGGGTGTGGATTCAACACAAGTGGAGGCTGAAATTGATGCCAGCTCAGAGGGAATGTGCTGCCTTTTGTTGGCTGTCACAGCTGCTTTCCCAATTTCCTCGGATGCCTGCAGTTTGCAGGAGAGGCTGGAGCAGCCAGGCAATTAGATCCAAAAAAACCCTCTCTGCTTCTCTATTATTTAGCTCAATCTATAATTACTGTGTTAGGGAATTGCATAACCTTTAGGAGTGTTTTATGTGTAGTCTATTACAGGGAAAATAGTGCCTTCTGAATCCTCCCCATCTGGCTGGGGATAATGGATTTCAGATGGAGAAATTCTGAACAGGGTAGGGAAACACCACCCAGGCAGGTGCAGATCCCAAAGACATAATATCAGAGGGTGAACAATCATTTTAAGGGTTTATATGAGCAACATACCCAGAGGAATCTCCAGATTTGGAGGAGGGAACAGCCCAGTTGTGCCTCCCCTGTCATTCAGAGCAGACCCCCAGCCACCCTGAGCAGCATTCCCTGTGTCAGACTGGATTTAGGGAACAAGGCTCCAAGCCTAAAAAGAAATTGGCATTGCAAGCAGGGGGAATCACTCTTCTGCCTTCAGTGAGCAATGGTTTAAAAGGGATCTTGTTATTTTTTAAGCCAGAGGACTTCAGGGCTAAATTTAGCTTAGGCAAAAAGAAATAATTAAGGAAATAAGGACTTAACAAAAGGCATTTAAGATAGCACTTGACCACTATCACATAATTTTATATCACTTCCTTGGTTATAGAATTTGCTTAGGCTATATTTAGTGACTACATGATTTTCGCAGGTTCCTCCCCAGCTACTTCTACAGCTACAGATCCTGCATTTTCACACAAATCTATGTGAAGTGGCTTTTAAATAAAGGCAGCTTCATTCCACAACCTTGGAAGCTCAACACTTCCCAGAAGGATCACACCACTGACCTACTGCAGCTCCGCTCGTTCCAGCAGAACCAGGCTAACAGGAAGCTCTTTTCTGGATAATCCCAGCCACGTGTGCTGCTGTTAATTCAACTTTTCCCAATCCCGTACAGCTACCCATGGAATCAAGCTGAAAAAATCCCTCAGTGAGTATTTCAGACCTACTCCTACCTCTCTTTTTAAAGGAGAAAAAAAAATCACTAGAGAGAACTCTGATTTTATAAAAAGCAGATTGAAGCCACAGAAAGAGCAGCTATAAAATACGAAGTTAAATGGGAAAAATCTTATCCCTAAAGTCTTTAAGCAATTTTAGCAGCTACAAATCATCTAAACTCTTAATATTTTTTGTAGTGTGACAGCCCCTTCATCTGCAGCAGATCTGAGGTCACCTGAACTTCCAGCTGCTGCTTTTGAGGTTTCACAAGGTGGGCCTAAGAGCACAAGAGGGAAAAGCACACCAGGTGCAACAGAAGTGTTTTGCTGAGCTGTAAATGAAGTGCTGCTTTTGCACCCTGGCAATGCTGTGAACCTGGCCAGGTGTCCAAATGCAGCCAGGAGGGTTGGAATTCCCAAGAAGGCCGCTTGGCTCTGGTTTAAAGGACAGCTCTGAGCCCTGTTCTGCAAGTGACTACCCCCACCAACCATTGAAGCTTTTTGTTTTCCAGGCAGAATAAAAAAGGTTTGTTATTCCTCAGGAGATCCTTGCCCACGAGGGACAATTCCACCTGAAGGTCATGGCTTAAACGTTAGCAGCAGAACCCCTACTTCAATTCTGTATTGCACTGAAATGTCTTGCTCTGGTTTGGTATTTAACTTCCTGCTCCCAAGCCAATGCTGAACACAAAAACCCAAGTGTGACATGTGAAGGCTACTGAGAGTATTGTGTAGACTGGCAGGACCTGTAATTTGATTTTAACAATTTCTAGTTTTCCTAGGATATTAAAGAACTAAGCTGCCTTACCTAGTCTTGGAGAGAAAAGGTGCTTCCAGACAAAATGCCTTTACCTATCTATATAGAACTCTGTATTTGAATCCTGTGAGTGTCCAACAAAACCAGAAAAAGTCCAAAATAAGTTGGAGACATCCTGTCTCTTGGCCCATCCTGGTCATCCACAGAGTTGGAGGTAAAGAGTTCCAGCTCCTGCTAACACTGTACCCAACTGTGAGACAGAAAAGCTGCCAAGAGGGGACATTGTGCCCAGCTGTGTCTTCTGTAAACAAAACAAAAACCCCTCCCCAAAAAGCAGGGAGGTTCATGGAGTGAAGGGCTCAGCAGTGGGAGGGTCAGCTGTACCCAAGGGCTCAGCAGAACATGCACTTTCCATGTTTCTTCCTTGACATAAAGGGGGCTGGAAAGCAAAGGCCTGAGGCAAAGCCCAGCTCAGACCTCCTCCCGCCCCTCCTCATCCGACTCCGACTCCATCTCCATCTCCGCCAGCCGCCGCCTCAGCGTGTTCACCTTGGCCTGCAGCTCCTTGTTGTACTTGATGATGTTGATCCTTTCTTGTTCGGCTTCCTCCAGGAATCTGGAAGGCCTGTTCCACCGCAGGAAGACACCTGGAAGCCCAGAGACACCCAGGTCACAAGGGTTTCTTGAAGCAAGGAGGAATTCATGAAGGTTGTTCACATTCCGGCAGCTCTCAAGTAAGGTGCACACAGTTCACACTCTCTTCCCTTTCCCTCCTCCCAAATAGCTTCCCCCCTCCTCTCCACATTCACCATTCTATTAAACAAGATTAATAAAAGAAAAATGAGGGGGTTTCATTCCTTTTTTCCTCCTGTACTTATCAGACCACTCAATTTTCAGGCTCCACCCTGCCACGGCAGCCTGCTTGTGTCACTGCTATGAACTCAGCACCCATGGGATGGGGAAAGTTCCTGCAGCAGGGAACCCACGGCACATGGATTCTCCAGAATGGGCAGTAATGAAGTCTGACAAATAGTCACAGACTAGATACTGCCTGCAACAGGGAAAGCAAACCTGGCTCACCTTCCCAGAGCTGCAGGCTCTGTGGGGCCACGGAGGGCCAGATGACAAGGCTGTTGGCCTCATAAAGAGGGTTCTGGAACCTGCTCAGCTCTTCAGGCCTGTTCACCCAGGACCAGAGGGACATGGTCTTCTGAGGCAGCTTCAGTTTAGCCCTAAGAAACCCAAAGGAACAAGTCAGTTTTGTACACTTGGATCTGTAAAGGCTCCTTTTGCCAGAACCACACAGCCACAAGTTTTTCTATGTGCTACTCCCTCAGATAATTCAAGTTAATCCTTTCACCATCATGGCACAGCACGTAAACCTAAAGCAATTTACTCAACCTGGCTGAGTACAATTAGTTTTGAACAAAAGATGGGGAAATAACACTTGTAAGCTGGGTGGAAGTTGGCTGCCTGCTGCCCAGGTCACCTCCCCACTGTGGTTTGAGTGCCAGGTTTGGAAAGGGATCAGGCTCCTGTGCTAAGGTAGAGCTGGAGGTGGGGCAGGGCTGCATCAGGGAAGGATGGCAATGGCATTCTCGAGCACATAAAAGCAGTGGGCACGTCTGACAGGTCCCTCTGGTGGCAGCAAGGAACTGAGCACACGGAGCAAGCAGTGCTGTTTTCCTGGGGCAATCCCACCTCCAGCACTTACAGGGATCCCTGCGCCTTGGATTGCAGCAAATCTCATTCTGCCTGCACTGGCAAATTGAACTGCCAGCCAGGCAGGAGATACACCACTCCTGTGAATGCTTCAGACAGCACAAGCTTAACATCAAACTTCAAGCCCTGTCTGTGCTCCCAGGCTGACGTGCCCAGATGTGACAGGCAGGTTATTACATGTAACATTCAATACTCCTCCAAATTTCAGCTTATTGGTTTCAAGTCTAACTTGGTTTTGCAGATGACTGGTTCAGCAGCCCTGCAGAAGGCAGGAGAGTCTCTGCTAAGCCCAGATTACTTTAAGGACAGAGAGGTTTACAGGAAGGTTTAAACTGCCTTCCTTCTCTGGAGTACCACTTCTGTTTTTCCCTTCCTGTCCAGTGGCCTTCAGTCCAGCAGGAGACCATCAGCCATGGCCTAACTGGAGCCAGGAATCCTGAGGGCAGAACTGCCAAGCACAAAACAGGAATCCAAACCTCCCTGGCAGCTGTGGGAAGCTCCAGTCCTTGACCCTGTTTACTACACCCAGCAGCCCCACTCAGGGCTGCCCCTGGGGGTGTCAGGACCACCAGGCCACAGAGTCACATTCCTTCCTCACAGGTGAGGGACAGAATTCCCAGCTGTGGCCCCTGCCTGCCTCAACCTCATCCTCCAGGCCTGCATGGACAAGTCTGCTTCCCACAGCTGTGACTCACATCGAACTCCAGCTGGTTGTTATTCTTTTACAGAGGAGTTTCTTTGTGAGAAACTAAATAAACTGGTGATGGGTGGAGATTTTTGGCCAGGTTGGATGGGGCCTGGAGCACCCTGGGATAGTAGAAGGTGTCCCTGCCCACAGCAGGTGGTTGGAACGAGATGATTTTTAAGGTTTCTTCCAACCGAAACTATTCCATGATTCTGTGACTTTTAGGCAAATTCAGCCCAACATTTAAAGGGTTCAAGTCAAGCATTCTCACCAACCTTTCGTTTTCATTGTTTCCCAGGAAAGTCCCGAACTGGGAAGCGTAGGCGTGTTCAAAGAGCAGGATGAGGAAGTGCTCGTTGAACTCGAAGGAGCAGGGGAACTGCCGATGGATTTGCCACACACATTCCAAAAAGAGCAGGAACACCGGGGCCTCCCACTTCTGTTTGCTGTTGGAATAGGCTGACTGGGCACAGCGCTGCTGGAAAGGGTGGCCAGCCTGGTGGGAATCAGGGACAGCATCACACACAAAGGAATGGGATGTGAGGACGTGTGGAAAAAACACTTCAGAGCGAGTTCTGTCCATGCAGCTGCTCAGGCAGCCAGGAACAAGCTGTTAAAAACCATTATCCCTCTGCTGGCACTGCTGGGGCACCTCAAATCTGGGATTCAGTTTTGGGCCCTCCTGATGAGAAGGACATTGAGGGGCTAGAGCGTGTCCAGGGAAGGGAACGGAGCTAGGGAAGGGGCTGGAGCACCAGGAGAGGCTGAGGGAGCTGGGAAAGGGGCTCAGCTTGGAGAAGAGGAGGCTCAGGGGGGCCGTTCTGGCTCTGCACAACTCCCTGACAGGAAGGGGCAGCCGGGGTAGGGGTCAGGCTCTGCTCTGAGGGAACAGGGACAGGACCAGAGGAAATGGCCTCAAGTAGCACCAGTGGGGGTTTAAATTGGATGTTAGGAAGAATTTCTTCATGGAAAGGGCTGTCCAGCCCTGCCACAGCTGCCCAGGGCAGTGGTGGAGTCCCCATCCCTGCAGGGATTTAACGTGGATGTGGCACTTGGGGACATGGAATGGTGGTAGCCTTGGCTGTGCTGGGGGACAGTTGGACTTGACAGCCTTAAAGGTATTTTCCAACTAGTTCTGTGATTCTGTGACCAACTTCCCAGGCTGTGTTTGATCAGAGAACATGAGCAGGAACAAGCTGGGGTGGGTGCACTGGAGGACCAGACTGCAAAGCTACAAAGAGCACAACTCAGGTTTTGCGGTTTAGTCTGAACAGTTTTCTCTAATGAGAGAAGGTCTGGTCCAGTGGAAAATGTTCCTGCCCATGGCAGGGGCTTGGAATGAGATAAGCTTTAAGGTCCCTTCCAACCCAAACCGTTCTTGATAAGAGATGTTCACCCTGAGCACACAAAACAGGCGGTTCCCCAAAATCAAAAACCTGCCAGGAGAGGCAGAGGCCCCAGGAGTGCCAGAGGGACAAATGACTCAGGTAATGATGCTGCTCTTTAGGACAAAGGACGCTCACACTCAGCAGGGCTGCAGCAAGGCCCAACCTGCTGGCTGCCTCTCAGGCTATTTCCCAACCCCCGTGTCTCTGGAACAGGCTGCTGTTCTGTCCAGGGGTATTTCTCACCTGCAGCCACTCCCTCACTACCAGAGCCTCGAAGCCACGGATGGTCCTGCACCTTGGATCCAGGATGATCTGTGCCAGGGAAGTGACCTGGAGTGTGGAATCAGTTCCTTCGCTGCCATGGACTAACACTGAAGCACCTTCCCTGGGAAACAAAAAGGTGGGGAGGGATAAGAGAGTGAATCAGCAGAACCCATCCCAGTGGATGCCATTACATGCCATGGACACGGTGTTGATAGTGGTGAGGTTTTGCTGGCTCTTTACCCCCACTGCAGCCCCATCCCACATGGATCTCACCTGGATACTCACCAACAGGAATCTGAGCTCTGCATCACTTAAGGCTCAGTTTCCTGCTGAGCAGTCTGGAAATTCAGACCCTTCCCCATCCTGACAGGGGGTGCACGGTGAGATCTCCTTTGTGGGTCTCACTCTGGGATTGGCACCTCTTTGAGTTACAGCTTGGAAGTGCAACTCATCCCATCCCATTCCCTGCCATGGGCAGGGACACCTTCCACTGTCCCAGGTTGCTCCAAGCCCCGTCCAGCCTGACCTTGGATATTTCCAGGGATCCAGGGTCAGCCACAGCTTCTCTGTGCCAGGGCCTCACCACTGCTATAATACAGAGTTTCTCCCTAATACTTAATCTAAACCTTCCTTCCCTTCCTAATCTTCACCTTTCTCTACACTAATTTTCTAACACTATCTTCCATCTTTCAGGCCTTTAAGATGCTGGAGGATCTGTCCCAGCTATTCCCTCTCCATGGAAAATAGAACAGAACTCTCCTTGTCAGCCCAGCTCTGACCTCCAGGCTCCAAATGAGGCAGGTCAGACACCTGGAACTGACCTGCCATAGCTCCAGGTAAAAAGAAGCAAAGCTGAGGTTAAAAATGATGAAATCAGCCACTGTCCCAACAAGCCAGAAGGGTTTCATCACTGACCTTTCCCATTACAAGCTTGCAGGAAAGAATTCCAGATAAAACTATTGATCCAGAGCAATCCTTTCCTGGCACAGCCAGTAATGAAAGCAGCACTGTCAGAGCTTTTAAAAAGCACAGAGCTCCCATTTTAATGCAGCAGTGCTGTTTCACCACCAAGACTGCCTTGCAGCTGCTTGTGTGCCTGCAGAACACATTCCCCAGCTCCTGTGAAAAGCCAGGCTTTCCCTAAATTTTGGGATGGGCTTTTCCCACAGATAAAACCCATTTAGATTGCTGCATCTGGCCTTACAAATCCTAGCCCCTGACAGCAAGCACTGGCTCTGCAGCCTGAGGTCTGACCACAAGTCAGCTGAGTCAGCAGTATTTGTGAAAGAAATGTCAGGTTAAAAGAGGTCACAAGCACTTAGAAGGGATGAGCAGGATTGCTTGGAAAGGGTTGTGGGGATAAAAATGTAAGAGGGGAAAAGCACTGGACCAATTCCTGGGGAAAACAAGGAGATGACATTGTTTTAACCTCTGGAAGTGAGGTGTGGTATTGGAAATGTGCAGCTGAAAGGAAAAAAAAAAAAGACTCCTTAAAGAAAAAAACTCTGTGACCCCTTTTCCAGCCCACAGAACAGCATTTTGGATGTGCTCATTTTAACCCAAACCTTCAATAAAACTCTCTAAAGTAGCTTGGCTGCAATAGACACAGGAATATACCTTAACCACATGATCCAAAACCTTTTCTTAGCTGAGATTCCCTCCCTCCTCCTGATTTACTGGAGGAACATTCCTTCACCATGAGGAAACAGAATCATCCATGCACACAAGTGAGCCAGATCACGGCAGGCAGTTATTGATACTGCCAGAGGTATTTAATGAGCACACTGTAACCAGTGAATGACTTTCTGCAGGAGATTCACCTGTCAATGCACTGAGCAGCCAGACAAGCTGCAGTCAGAAGCTCCTTGATGTGAGTGAGCCAGTTGGAAGCTTCCAGTTTACTGAGCCAGCGGTCCATGTTGTGAGACTGGTCATTGCAAGCTTCCACCAGCTTGATGAAGCTCTCCTGCAGGATATTAAACCTTTGGGAAAAGGAAAATATTGTTGAAAGCACAAAGCAGTAGCATAGGAACGAGAACATGGATTATTTAGTTTTTGTATATTGTGTTTGTTCATTCCTCTCTCTCTGACACTGTAAATAATCAGAAACAAATTTAAGTTCACAGAAAATCTTTACAAGCAAAACCAAACACTTCAACTATTTGCCAGGAAATTTCTTATTTAACTCCTCAAGAGCTTGCCCACAGCTCCAGCAACATTACTGCATGTCTGTGTAGAAGGATTCCCCAAAATTAAGGCTTAAGGGAAGTTGAACAAGGCAAGACTAAAGATCTGTTTAAAGTAGTAACTTGTCTGCAAATGACCGAACAATATTAAATGTCCAGTGAAAAGTACTGGATCACGGAATCATGGAATGGTTTGGGTTGGAAAGGACCTTAAAGCTCTTCTCATTCCAACTCCCTGCCATGAGCAGGGACACCTTCCACTATCCCAGGCTGCTGGAAGGCCAATCCAACCTGGCCCTGAGCACTTCCAGGGATGAGGGAGCCACAGCTTCTCTGGACAAATCCTCTGGGTAAGAGGAGTGTGACAGCCACAGAACAAATCCTTACCTGCAGAAGTTTTCTGGCAAGGTACCTGCTCCTTCCTGTGCCTAGGGGAACACAGGAAGGCTGGAGTGTGGCTAAAGATGGTCAGAAAAGGAACAGCACAGGGAGATGCCTGATGGCTGAAACCTGCAGCAGGTTGCTCAGAACAAGGAACCAAATCAAAAATCCCCTTATCATCCACATATCCTAGTTTTGTCACAGAAGGAACACAACCCTGTTGCCAGGAACCGGGATGCACAGCTCTTCTTAAAGGAGAAAGGACTTTGTGGAGGCATCACTGCTCAGTCAGTGCGACCCGACACAGCCGAGCTCAGGGGAGAGCCTGATTCCACCCACCTCTCAATACATTTGTGAATCCTCCTCCACTGGGGGTAGTGGACTTCTTGTTCGAAGCCCCCTCCCTTGGCCCTGGCCTGCTGGGCCACATTCAAAGGCCGGGTGTCGATGACGAAGCCGCGCCTGCCCGAGCGGAGCGTGGCGTTGATCAGCTTCTCGTCCTCCTTGCAGCGCCGCCCGTTGGTGCCCGTCAGGGGCTGGCTGCTCCTCATCATCGCCTGGGGAGACACAAAACCATCAGCGAGGCACTGGAAGTGGAGAGAATTCTCACTGAAAGGCACCAAACCTTGCTCTGAATGCTTCAGCTGTTTTAAGTTTGATCCCTCACAAGGACTGAATGTATTTAAAAACGAACCAGAAATCCTTGAATCCAGCGATCTTAAAACTTGGCTGGGCAGGTTTGAAATTCCAGGCATCATCTTAGAGGCTGTATCCCTCTTAAGTTATGCCTCAAGTACCATCTTTGCGAACTACTGAGCTGCCTTCCTGCTGATGGCTCCTTTATACACCCTGGAAGTGTTAGAAATCCCTGGAAGTGTTCAAGGCCAGGTTGGATGGGGCCCTGAGCAGCCTGAGGTGGTGAGAGGCACCCCTGCCCATGGCAGGGGGTTGGAACCAAATGGTCTCCAAGGATCCTTCCAACCAAAACCATCCTGTGATTCTATGAAACCAACTCTCTCAGGATTGTCATTCCAAAGTCTCTTCCCAACTCTGTTCTTAAAACGCTCAAATTGTTCATGGGTTAAAGGTGACATTTTCACCCCATGGATCAACCAATAAACCTCAAGTCCACAGACTGATGAGCTGAGATTTCTCTTTAACAAATGCCTTCCAATTCAGAAGCACCTCAGCAGCTCAAATCATAACTAAAACACGAGGGCAGCCAGTCAGCAACCCCAGGTACAAGCTGCGAACTTGGAGCCAGGAGGGCAATGAGAGTGACAGCATTACTGTCACAACTCCAACACTCCGAGCCAAATACTGCTGTACTCCTCACACCTGAAACATGCACAGTTTGGAGAGATAATTGAGCAAAAATCTTCCTTCAGTGGTTTTCAGTTGAGCTGATAAAAAGCAAAAAGCACAACTGACATGGAGTAGGTGGTTGGCTGCTTTTGAAGCAAAGAAAAGAAAAGAAAACCCCAAGGTACTTCTGAGTCAGACTAGAGAGGTTCAAATTCAAGGCTTACAAATCTTGGCCACAGGAGGTGAGAAGGCATTAGAGCATTTGAGGAGATTTTATTCAAGTCTAAAAGCAGCAGGTTGGACATCCCAGCACCCTCAGAACTGGTTACATCAGCAAGAGACACAATTACCCAACAGTTTCATTTCAGTGCATTTCTTAATTACAATGTATCAGTCACTCCATTAGATTCTGGCTTGTCAGAAAGTCTGTGCAAGGCCAAGACTTTGCTACTCCTGAATCGAGTTACCCTGGCAGGCTCAGAGAACAGATTGTCCTGCTCCTCCTTGCACAGTCACACAGCAGAAGCAGCGCTGGCTCTGCTGTCACCACGGCTGTGACGAGGGCCCACCGCTCACAGACAGGACAATGTGGCTCCTGCCATCCTTTCCATGAAAACTCTTGGCAGGCACAGCCAGTCAGGGTGCCAGCAGTGGCTTTACAAGCCTCATCTTGTTCTTACTGCTGTAAGCAAGCTCCTGCCATGCACATTCCCAAACAAACAGATTAATGGCTATTTCTAGGATGGAGATTACTCACTCCATCACCCAGACCCAGCTTCGCTGAGGAAACTGGAAAATAAACCAGGAGCTCTGTTAATTCCAGAGCACGAAACAGATTGCCACACTTCCTCCAGGCACAACCACCCCTCAAGCCCAGCTCACCATCCCATTTTTCTTGTGGTAGTAGCTCAGCACCGGGAAGCGGCCGCCGTGGCGGAACAGGGCGACTTTGCGGAGCGCTTCGTCGTCGACGCATTTGGGGACAACGACAACGGCAGGGTAGGAGGGACACACAGAGAATTCCTTGTTGACACAGCTCAGACGCCATTCATTGGTCTGAAAAACACCAGAACACAGCTTTGGGTCAGAAAACTCGTTACATGGGAGAGGTAACAGGGAAGAAAGACTTCCATGCGCAGGATAAAGCACACACAGAGTTGTATTTGTGATCTGTTCTGTTTGCACCACAAATTGTCCATTTAAGTATCCATCTACAGGGCTGTCGACCCATTAATTTTTCCAGCACATCCCGTGGTGTTCCCTGCAATCATCTCCTTGCAGCAGGTCCCAGAAGCTCATTCGCCAGAGCACAGATCAAGCTCGTAAGCAATGGAAAAGTGATCAGGTGCCTCTGGGTCTTGAACAACAGTTCCCTCTCTGGTTTATCCACATCCTCAAACTGCACAAAATAAGCCCATGTGGGCAGAAATGGGTGATTGTGGCTTTAAATTATTTCACAGACACAGCAGACAGCAAGGGGGGACCCCACAGAGAAATGTATTCCCACAACAGCAAATATAAAGGGGGAAAAAAGTTAATTTAGATACAGGTAATAGGGGCTCAACCCTCCACCTGTGCTGAAAAAAGAGTTCACAAGACAAAGATGGCCCAGAAAGGCAAGAATTTCCACCAACTCCAGATGCTGAAGATGCTTTGAGGTTAAAATTTCAATTTAAACATCTCCAGCTTGGTTCTCTTCTGTGGGTTCAGCTGCAGCTCTTGCTCCCAAAGCACCTTCTGGAAGCAGCCCAGCACCGAGGGCTCATCATGAGCTCCTGTTATGTAACTTCCCCAGCTTCCAACAGCCAAAGCCTTGGGAAAGAAGTGCTGAATCTGACACCTCACAGGCACTTGGCATGGGAATTCCAGCTACCTGATACCCAGGGTCACACACAGGCCTTGGCTCCAGCTCAGGGAAAAAGGTCAATGTGGAGATTCTGCAGCAGGGAGGGACCTCAGAGAGATCCATCAAACCTCTGCTCATCCGAGTTCAAACAAAGTTTGAGGCAGACAAAAAGGCAGAGGGATAAGGCAGGTAGGACAAAGTGAGAGAAGAGCACAGCAGCCAAATTAGGCTGTGCCAAAAGACAAAACCCACATCAATTCAGGTCTGTTGGTTTAACGTGAATTAGTTGCACATCTCTGATCAGAATTCCTTTCTTCCATATCCTTACTGCCTCTGGCCACACACCTCCTGATTGCTACCTGCTTATATAAATCCACCTGACTGGCTCACTGGTCCAGTGGAAAACTGGGATCAGTTCAGGAATGTCTTCTGGCAACGAAGCCCTTCCATCGGCTGAACACGCTGATCTGACTCAAACACTGTTTCATAAGCAGCAGCTCCAAGGCATGGGATGTGTGGCTTAGGAAAATTGTCCTTTTTGGTGGCGGCCTAAAAAAGATGCTGGGAAAAAATAAATAGCAGCATCAAGAGCAGCAATTGCTGCCTTTGTGCATGAACCCAGCCGGGCAGTTTTGCACCATCCCTGCTATAACCTCATTTCATTATTCATTAGCCTCAAAACAGCTCCTCTGAACAGCTCTATTTTATAAAAAGCAGAGCTTCTCCGAGACGCAAAGTCAAATTGCCTCTGGCCATCGTGTTATGAGCAGAGATGAAAAGTTCTGGGTCACAAAAGGGATGTGGCTGGTCACAGCTCCAGGTTTTAATGCACCAGCAGTGGGATTTTAATAGGGTTTTTTGGGTGTCTGTGTTAATTCACATAGGATGATATGCAATTTGAATACCATGAAAAAGTCTGCACGGATCTGGAATATCAACCTGATAAAAACCCCACTGCCACACAGGATGTGGAGAAGGCAGCGCCAGAACTCTGGGGAATGTTTGAGACTGGCTGTCACTGGCACCACTGGTATGGAAAGGAATGGAAGAGCAGCACCTGATTTATCTCCCACTGTGGTAATCTAACCCTGCCCACAACCTGCTCTCCTCCCCATTTCCACCAGAGACAGACGATCCCGTTATGTACCCCGGTGTCATTTCCATGGGAAGGAGGAGGAGCCTGGCAGCACTTGGCACCATTTGTCTTCCCTCCAACAGCTCCTGCTGCAGAGATCCCATTAACCTCTGCACTGCCAGCTCCAGACTGCCCCAATCAACTCTCTCTACCTCAGGCCTGGCTGGAATTTGGAAGCAAAAAGAGCCATTAGTAACTGGAAGAGCGAGGCAGCAGCAAAGGAAGCAGAAGGACTGCAGGGAAAGGGATGAAGGGAGATCTCACCTTCCACCATAACCAGGTAATCGTGCTGTGTGAAGCTCAGGGAGTGAAAAGTGAACCCTTAATTCTCCCAGTAAGATATCTGAGCTTTTAGGAATCTAAAAAAGTTAAGGATAAAAGCAGCGAAGGGATGAGGGCTGAGCAGAATGGAGAGAGAACTCCAAAGTAAAAAGAAAGAAGTGATTCTTAAACTCAGGGCAGGATCAACTCTTGGATTTCTACTTTTCTTGTCCTAATACTTGTTTATGGAGATATTGATTCCCAAATGCCCAAGCTATCTTTCCTCCTAAAACTTAAAACTGCCAGGAGAAGTTGTTTTCCACAAAACATTGGGAAACAAGTCAAGCTCTACCAATAGGCCTTAAAAAAAAGTCAAGAACCCAGCGTGGACCTTGGGGGATCCTGCAAAGCAGCAATGCCAGAGGCCATTCCCGAGGAACAAGCCCTGCTGGGATCAGATTGTGCATGGACAAGGAGCAGAACAGATGCAATGGTTGATGCTTGTCTGAAAAGAGCAAAATATGGTTCACAAGTACCACTGTAACCCGACCCAAAACCCAGAAAATTCTACTTTTTAAAAGAAGCTCCAATACAAAGATGAAGCACAACTGAGTTGTTTAGAACCATGAGATCTTTCCTGCTTAAAAGGGAAAGAAAACAGAGAAAAAGGGGAGGGGGAAGGAAATAAAAGAGAGAAAAAGACAGGGAGAGAAAGAGAAAAAGGGGGGAAAGAAAACAGAGAAAAAGGAGGGAAGAAAAAAAAGAGGGAAGGGGTAAAGAAAAGAGGGAAGAAAAAGGAATAAAGAGGGAAAGAAAAGCAGAATGACATAAGTGGCAATGGCAATAAAATACCTTTCTGTTAATTATACTGTCAGTGTACAAACTTCTCATGGCCTCTTCACTTTATTTTAGGAAACTGAATTTCCAGGGTTAGTTTGCAGTGTCCTGCAGTTGTGGAATTTGGCAGAAGAGAAACCTCTGGGCTCTCCTCTGACTGCTCAGAGAAAATATGAACCCCTGCACACACTCTGAATTCCACTCAGCCCCTCACCGTGCAGCGAAGAATACAAATTACATATTGTATTATCTAAATATTTAATGCATTACCTAACTTTTAAAGAAAAATTAACTTTTACACTTCATTTTGCCATTAGAGAATTTGTCCATGTTTGAAAACAACTCTCCTGTAGCAGATAAATGTGGAATTAACACATTACTAGAGCTGTAGGGTGGGTGAAATCCAGTTTTTGACTTGTTACCCTGTTAGGGAAGGCACAGATCCAGATGGATGATTTAGCAGAGGCAGGAACCTTTGGAATTCCACTCATTTGACTTCTGGGAGAAAGATTTAAATCAGCCATTTCCTTGTTCCAGCCTATCACACAAGGCAGTGTCATTACAGAACAAGAATTATTTGGTCAACAAGACATTTATCTGTTGTTCAGGAGATGTAAATCATTGGAAGGTGGCTTTTGACACCATTTTGTTCAAAATGTGACGTTTTGGGTGAAAAGCCAAGAATTAATCAACAGCTGTCAGACGTGGAGGTTTAAAAGGAATGAATGAGTGCCCTGGGAACGTGGTGCTAAAAAGCAATGAGGCTTTTAAACGTAATTCTTAAAAGGACAGTATGTTCAGAAAGGCAAGAGATTGACAAATGAAGTTCTAAATCCCTGAAAAAGTAAGGGAAAAAGCAGCACATCAATGGATCCATGTTCTGGATATGATAACAGACAATTGGCCTGTCTTTGGATGGCAGAGGAAGATAAGGCACAAGAGAGTGCTTTAATCATGAGACAGAAATAGCAAGGCCTCTGAACCCCTTTAATTTTGTGGTGATTTCATCAACTGAATTTGGTCAAGCTGATCACATTATTCAGTTATTACTCATAGCCAGGAAGTGATACAGGCTGCAGGCAAGCTGGGCTGCAAATAAAAGCAAAAAAAAAAAAAAAATCAATGTTCTTGGATGCTGCACTAATGGATGTGGGCTCAGAAACCTGAGCTGATGGAGCAAGAGCACGGAGTGGATGTGAAACAAAGGCCTGGAACACAGAAATGCAAACCCAAGGAATTATTAAAACAAGTTCCTGCACCCAAGATAGTTCCCACTCTACCAAATCCAGCATCCTAAAAGGAAATTTGAATAAGAGACAGAACAGGTAGTGCCACAAGAATTCCTGCCCTTCAGGTACCAAAATAATATCAGTGTGCTCAGCAGCACCTGGAAAAAGAGGCCTGGAAGTGTCCTGCTCTCTGAACCTCCTGAATATTTCCCCATCATCAACTAAAGGAAAAAGTGTTTCAAACTGGGCATCTTCATTGTCATCCTCCTAAAGAGCAATTTTTTTAAACCAATGTCATTTCAATGAAAGGTTTGACAAAGATTCATCTCACTCTACTCCAGATCAAAGTTAAGAGCAACAAACCCAGGCCAAAGGGTTTCAATGTATTCTTCCAATTAAAGAACCATCCCAAAGGCCAGAAACATTTCCTACCTTTGTGATTTCCTGAAAAAGGCCTCAAACCCCTACTTGTACAAGGTGAAACAGCAAACAAATGTCTGATATTACAGAGGGAATATTTCGACAACACTCACTTCTCACCCAGGCACCAGATGGATTTTTAACCCTCCAGGATTTCCAGTGCAGCCACTGCTGGGTGAAATAGTTCACAGAATATCTGAGTGCCTGGGCAATTCCCTCAAATCCCACTCACCACTGAACTGAGGAGCTCAAACTCTTGTTCCAGCAGAAAAGAGGACCATCCATCTTCCAGGACCTCAAACATGGGCCGGTAGAAGAAGGGATACATGAGGGTGACTGAATCCAGGGTGGAAAGTGCCTGTGTGGACAAGAGAAATCATGGAATCACAGGTGGGGGATGGAAGGAACTTTAAAGATCATCCATTCCCACCCCCTGCCATGGGCAGGGACACTTTCCACTATCTCAGGTTACTCCAAGCCCCATCCAACCTTCCCTGGACACTTCCAGGGAAAGGAGTCCAAAACCTCTGAGAAATACCCCACAACCCCATGTGAAATATTCCAGATTCTCCTTTGCCTTCCAAAATATGAATTAAAATCTTCCTAACTGGAAAAAAAAAAAAAAAGCTGTTAAGGCTGAGGTGAGCTCAAGACCTGCAGGTTTCCTGGCTGATGGTAACTCCTCACCTCGATGGAGCTGGCAATGTTCAGACACTCCTCCATCCCTGGGATGTCCAGCTGGATAATCCTCAGGTCTTTGCATTTTATGACGATGGTGCCCAAAGAGCCCACAAACCTACAGTGAGAGAGGAAATAAGAAATAAGAGTCCCATAAAACCAGGATCCTCTGAGGCAGGAGAAGTGTCACAGCTCTTCCTAAAAGCAAAACCCCATTAGTGGCATTTGTCTGCAGCGGCACCTTGCAAGAAAATAAAGAAACAAACCTGTTGAATCATAAATCACATTATTAAAACTCCTTATTTGCCATTTGCAAGTTTGGTTTTATTTCTATTTATTCCATCCATTTGCTGTGGCAGGGAGTGGAGGTATTATATAATAAATATTGCATCACTGTGAGGGTGGGGAGGCCCTGGCACAGGGTGCCCAGAGAAGCTGTGGCTGCCCCATCCCTGGAAGTGTCCAAGGCCAGGTTGGACACTGGGGCTTGGAGCTGCCTGGGATAGTGAAAGGTGTCCTTGCCCATGGAATGAGATGAGCTTTAAAGTCCCTTCTGACCCAAACCCATCTGGGATTTATGATTTAACAGGCAAGTTTGGTGCCTGACACCCACAGTGCCACGATTTGCTCTGGAGACCTCAGGGGAGTGAGGTCTTATCCCCCAGAAAAGTCTCTGCTCACAAAGCAAACACAGCTCAGAGCCCCCATCAGTCATATTTCAGTCACTTAAAGAGCTACAAACGTTCAAGGAGCAGTTGGATCCTCTGATATTTAGGGAAAAGACCATTTTGTATAAAAAACCTCCATATAATTAAATGGGAGAAGAGATTTTCTGAATCTGGCACAACGCTGTGCACATAGAACCTGAAACAGCACCAAACTGGATCTTTCTAAAATCTGCATTGATTTGGGACTTTTGTTATTGCACTCTCTCCAGCTTGGAGAAACTCCTGTTATCCCTTTACATGCCAAGTTTCACTGCAGTTACACTCACACAAAACAACTTTCAGGGTCTGCTCTGGAAAATGAGGGCTGAGAGTAAACCTGTTGTAAATCACATCCTGAGCCAGCAGTGCACTACTCCCTCCTCAGAGCTCCACGTTCCTTGATTATTCAGGATTAACTTACACTGGAACTGCTGATAAACTCATAACATTTTTTTTAAAACAGAAAGAAAGGCTCGTAAATATTAATTTTCAAAATGGGGTTATGGCTGGTTTAGTACAAGGAGTAACAGGGGTGAGGTCAAATCACTCTGAAGACTGAGCATGGGAAGAAATTCCCTGGGGTTTCCACTCCTCTGCTCCTTTCCTCTCTCAGAAACACTCAGGGAAATCAGCAACAAACTTAATCAGCAACAAACGTAATCAGCATCCAGCAGTTCCCCCATTCCAGACTCTGCTTTTTTTAAATTTCTGCTGCCTGATTTTTCCAGTCTTGCTGGCAGAAAGGAACTCTGTTCTACCAGATTTCCTTAAAAGGAATTAAAAACAGGGGAAGGATTTTGTAATTAATATAAAAAAGAAGTATTACCATCAAGCTGAAAACAGGACCAAGGTGAGGGAGCAGAAGAAATGACTGAGTGAGATGGGGCAGACATTTGACGAGGGGCAATGGTGCAGGTAAAGCAAAAATGAGGGGGAAAAGGATAAATCTCTGAAGTCTCTGTAATAAAAAGGGTATGGGCAAGAAAAAATATGGAGCTCTGCAGCTACAACTCAGCTTGACCACAAAAAGCACATTGTTACAGGGTTATTGATTCCCACAAGCAGCTGCAGGAGTGAGGGATGATGCTGTTGAGCAGCAGGAGACTGATCTGGGGCTGAGCAGTCCAGAGACCAATTCTGCCACCAGTTTTGGAGGGTGACACAAAGCAAATCCCTTTGGCAGTGCTCTGACTTCCATCTCTTTGCACAGTGGGGAAGCTGCATCGTTTATAAAGTGCTTCAAGGGTGGGTGAATCCACTGAGCAATGAACACAGAGCCAAAGGGGTTAAACACAGAAGTTCTGACTCTATGACCGAAAAATCAACCTTTGAGAGGCAACATCAAACACGAATATCCAAACAGAATGGGAACCCTGCCCTGGGCCCTGAGAGAATCACTGAGGTTGGAAAAGGAACACTGAGCCCAAGCTGTGCCCAATCCCCACCTTGTCACCAGCCCAGAGCACTGAGTGCCACATCCAGGCCTTCCTTGGACACCTCCAGGGATGGGGACTCCTCCACCTCCCCGGGTATTCCAACGTTTAATCACCCTTTCCGTGAAGAAATTCCTTGTGATGCCCTCCTCGGGCACGGCTTAAGGCAATGTCTATGCCCAGAGCATCCTTCCTGCTCCCACCGCCTGGATTTGGGACAGCTGAGGTGCCAAGCAGCCTTTCCAACCGCTTCCCAACCACGGCATTAGGGATGGGCAGGCAGGGAAGAAGGGGAGCATCACCTTTTCTCGATGGAGTCGATGTTGGAGTGCAGCAGCCACAGCTCCTCGGCGTTGTCCTGGCGCCGGGACGAGAAGATGAGGTGGTGGCCGGTCAGACACAGCGTCCCCTCCACGGCCGGGTGGAACGGGCGGTGCAGCACCACGTTATCGGCTCGGGGGGTCTTGATCAGCTCGGCGAACTCCATGCTGGACGGGAAGGCGGGGGAAATCCACTGGGAAAATTCACTGGGAAAATCTCACTGGGAGAACGGGGGGGAGCCTCAGGAACACCGGCAGAGCCGGGGTGGGAAAGCCGGGGAGGGTCTGTGAGGTCCCACCCGGGCAGGCGGGGGCATAACCCGCGGTGGCTGCGGCTCCCTGGGGACAGAGAGCGATGCGGGGAGCGGGAGAGACCCTCACAGGCCCCCCCTTCTCCCTCAGGGCCGGACCGGGGGTGTCGGGAGGAGGTTACAGAGGGGAGAGGGGGGGAGGCGCGGGGAGACCCTCGGTGCTGACACGGGGAGGGTCAGGGCGCCGGGGGAGCCCCGGGCCCCCCAAGATTCCCGGGATTCTCGGGACTCCCAGGAGCCGCCGGCGGAGCGGGATGGGCCGGAAGCGACTCCTGGGAGCCTCCCGGGTCACGTGACGGGCACCTGGACCAATCCACGGCCGGCATCCTCAGGGAGCCAGGGAAGTGGTTTAATGGTCCGGTGTGCTGCATAGCCCCGCTACAAACGTTCCGGGGAACTAAATGCTGATGGGCGGGGCTGGGGGCGGGGCCCGCAAAGGGGGCGCGGTCCACAAGGGAACCAATGGGGAAGGGGACAGCGAGGGGGCGTGGCTTAAGGAAAGGGGAGGGGCCACGG